>OZ026614.1:64694366-64889366 GCA_964020975.1 Hermodice carunculata | reverse complement strand
GTATATATGCCGTTAGACTGTTTTGAGTAGTTCACAGTGTATGTTGAGAGTGGTATATGGATGTGTCTCATTTTGAGAGGCGTATCCCATATGTTAGTATTCTTTGTTCAACTCTGGTGATTTCATATTCATATCGCACAGACAAGGAGTAGCATCACAGAAAAACTGTATCTTCTGAACACATGGAGGACAGATAAACTATTGTGCAGATTTATGAAAAAGGAACATTGACAATCTTGAATTTAACATGTAATGCAACAATTTGTCTCATTTAAAATATGCCTATTGTGTACAAGTTGTCTTACACAAGCCTTTCATTCACATAGCCCTGTCTGTAATACCAAACAGCTGCTGCCAGGATGAAGTGAGAAAAACACAAGGATAAGAATTCAACAAACATAGCCAGTCAGGATGATTGTTAAAAGTACATCATTGTTACTGAAAAGCTGAGAAATCACTGTGTATAGGCTGACCAGCAGTGGTCATGAAACACAGACTGTTTAACTACCAAATATACCTTCCTTTTCTTACATGTTCACTGAAAGTTATATTGTTAGCCTTATTGAGGATTCTTCTATAGCCTTAACTTCTGTCCGTTTGCATGGCAAAAAGTGTGCCCATGTCTCCCTCTGACAATAAGGCCAGACAGCTAAATATCTTTCATTGTCTCCTGTCTATTATAATGTGTACTTGTATTTTGTCATTGTCTTTTACCCAACATTGTAATGGTATACACAACAAATGCTATTGTGCAATTTATCAGTACAAAGCCGGCCGAAGATGTTAAAACTCTTTTGATTGGCTATGAGTGTCCAATGTTACTGTAACTTGGATTGTCATTGGAAACCAGTCACCAGGTGTCTGATGTTTAAGTAACCTTCATGCAATTCTAAGACAGAGAGTCTGAGTTTGGGTTTCATACAGGCAAGTCATATGTATACTGGTAAGGCAGAGTAGTTACATTTTCCTGCCAAGCAACATCATTGTAAGTTGTTCCACATTAAAAAGTCCAGGGAGAAGTTTGTTCAAGCTGATGTCTTCAGTGTGCTGATTTAACCTCCAGACAACATGTCACCACGCCAAGCGAGTCTGCTGCTATGCAGTTAAATTCCCCACTGCAGCATCCAATGCTGTTTTACCATACTTCCATCCCCATACCAAACACACGAGTGATATCCACATCATCTTTACTAACTTTCCTGTCCGACTGTGTAGTGGTGTTGTTGAAAGGTAACCATCACATATTTGAATGCTATGCAGCTTCACATGAAGATCCCTTCTTCAGAAAAGGGAACCCCTCACTTCCTTTGGCGTGTATCCCTGTAGAACTTTATAAGATCAATATTTCTGACTAGAAACACCATTACTGACTCTTAATTGCAAGCATGGCATAGGATTATCATGTTACTTCGGTGCGAAATTAAATTTCTACCTGGATGTACCCCAGAGAGGGAGTAGCCTGTGCACTTGATTCCTCCACCCTTAATAAGAAGGCACTTGGTCCCCCAGGATAGAAATGTTTGCTTACATGTGCAAATCAGACCACTGCTTGGTTATGCTTGACCTTCAGGAGTGTGGGATAATTTCCAGGTATGCCCTACTTACTGTCTGACCAAAGACATTTAGTTGGAACCTTGGATTCATTTGGTACACTGTCAAGTGCCTATATGCACATTGACACTATCTCTGTGGACTGGGGAGTCATTTGGTAGTTGTTAGGTCTCCATGACAACAAAACAGTTTATGTTTTTTTCAAACTCACTGAGTGTTCCATTTTATTCACACACCCCCCCCATACATGTAGGCAAGAGTGACAGTTTTTTTTTTTTAGTACTAGTAAAGGTTGTTTTCCAAAAAATGGACCAAGGTGTGCACCAATAATAAAAATGAACATCTGATGAGAGATAATGGTGACTTTTCAACCCTTAAAGTGCTAATCACTGCTATAGTAGGCTTTCTCATTACCGTTAAACATATAATGGTTAATATAGTCAAATTCCTCGTGAAGATGCCTTTCATTCAAATACCAGCAAGCCTTGTCTGAAGCAAAAAGTAGTCTTAGTCAACAGCTTTCCTCCGTACACTTTGCGCGCAAAGTGTCGCGAGTAAAGCTGTTGACTCAATCTTAAATCAGCACTTTAAGGGTTAATTGAGTGCATAAAAACATACTTACATTCAGGACTGGAATTAGCATCTGAGGATCTCTTAAAAGTACAAACAAACGAACGAATCAACCAACAAATGGACTAACGAACGAAAACAAACAAAGTAAAAAAGATGATAAATGTTACTCTCATTTGAAGTACTGACCAGCAGCAATGCGAGATGAACTTGGTTTTTACCTGCTGGGTGTACAATGTACCTGCCCTGTAGGTGTCAACTTTTCCGACTATACCAGCAGTCCTCTGATTTTAGGCACCTTTCCTGCTCTCCTGATCAAATTTGTTATTTTAACAGTTTCTACCGATTCATGCACGCTACAGTCAAACTGCAAGGATTTCAAGACAGTTATGGTGCTCAAGTGATTTCTAGTCCTATATGTACTGTGCATAAATTTCAACGTATATGGAGCCTGGGACATGTAGTTTGTGATCCTTGGGTGCCAGAAATGTACATTTTTCTCGAATTGGACAACACATATGATATTCTTCCATAAAGTGAATTGTAATTTGTGTTGCCTGTATGAATCTTTGTGCCCTTGTGAGTCTTTCAAGGGATGCTGGCTTCATCAATTTCAAGTGTTGTTTTGGGTTGCAATGTGAAGTCAATTTATGGTTGATCTCCGCCATGATATTTCCTAAACGCTACCCTGAAAACTACTCTTAAATACAAATTAAACACACTCAAAGTGCACCATGTAATTCTCTGCTCAAAGATGCCCCATCTAATTGTCACGATCAAGCAGTGATCCCAAGCATTGATTATCATTGGTGCTCAGAACTGAACAGCGGTTCAATATTACCGGCAGGTACTTATAGCTTGGCCAAGTAGACCAGAAACACAACATCCTCTACATGCATTTGTGGTCAAAGTCCTTCATTTAAATGAAGCACTTATTACCTTGAAAACTTGTTATGTCACTGCATGTTTACCACAGTGCATCTTGGGGGAGCGTCGGGGACAAGGTCAAAGCAGCGCATATAGTATAACAGGGTGGTGGTTGCAGTATGGCTGATGTCCTTGTAATATTAGATGAAAACAGCATCCCCAGTGCAAAACTGTTGCATTCCCATTCCTTGGCCCATGGAAATATGCATGGGGTCCTGTTCATGTACATTTTCTGTCTCCCTCTAAAGTGTTAAGAACACACACTGGTCCACTTCGATTCAACCTTGAGGTTTTCATTTGTGATCAATTTGATCAAGGTTTTCCCCTCTGTTTTTTCGGAAGGCAACTGGTAAAAGCTGAGTCCAGGTGTCTTTTTCTGATCAGAACTTGTGCACTTTGGCATGCAACAGTTAACGTATGGAATTTTCTTTCTTGGATCGGAACTTGAACATATGTGTATCGCATCAGCAAGAGTGGACACTGCATCTAATGTACTACTCTACTGTGAGTCACTGCTGGCTGAATTTGTCCCCGGCGATCCTCCCCTCCCCCTCCCCCCCAAGATGCATTGCGGTAAACATGCTGTGATATAGTAAGTGAGGGTAATTTGTTAAGAACTTATGCACTGTTCAGAGGCAATTTAAAATTTGAAAGGTAATGTAGCTAGCTATGGTGACAATGACAGCCCTCAGAAATTAGGCATTACCTTGACTTACAGATCCAGCAGCCAAAGATTGTTTACAGAAACTATCCTCTATTGTTGACCAAAACTTGACTCAGATGGTAATGGAATTTGCATGCTGTCTATTGGTACACTAATAGAACATGACCTGCATTTAATGGGTGAATGTTCCACATATACTGTAGACAGAATGGAATTCTATACTTTTTTTAGGGAATTTGTTCAAATTTTACTTGTTCATCGGATGAACAGAAATTGTATTTTCTCAAGGCTGGTGAAGGGGAAATTATTTTAGGCAAGAGCAAAATTCTGTTATGCTGCATTCAAAAGACACAAGTTTTACCAACACACCTGTGGGAGAACAGTTCCCGAGACTTTCTTTGATGTCCTAATTGTTTGGGTGTTGCTTCATTCTACATGTGCTAAGGCAACAGTTTTTTCTTTTTTTTTGGTTGATATATACGTTTTTAGTTTAAAAGAGTTTACCTTTGAAGATAGGTGTGGATATATCATCTCCGCTTTAATGCAGTAATGGGTCTGACATAATACCTGTAACATTTTACGAGTTTATTTTTAAAGCACAGTCTTCTTGTGTTCAGTTTTTAACTGACCAGTGATCTTGGACCGTGTGGTGTCATTGCCACATGTAGCAGAGTTATTGCTCTTGTAGAGGGCACCACAGTATTGCTCGGGGCCAACTTTCATGCAAATTAGGTATATGCAAGAGCTTTTTTCTTGGAAAAGCACAGTCGTGACTGATGTTAGCAGACGTGGTTAATTATAGGTGAAATATAGCAAACAAGTCAGCTGCCTAACTGCATGATAGAGAACCTTGTAAGCCTTATCATTGGTAGTACTGAGCGTCTTTTTAATACAGCCCACTGGGTGTGTCAAGGCTTGCTTAATTGAATCATTAGACTGCCTTCGTCATTTGGAGGGAGTAAAAGCTGGCCAGTCAGTGAGAGCAAGTATTTTCATGGAACAGAAGGAGTAACCGTCGAACCACACAAGACAAATAAATGGTTTGTATACTAATTTTTGTTTGATGTATGCTATGAAAATATTTTCAGATTGAGGATAATATGTTTCAGTGATGGACACAGCTTTAAATATCATGGGACAAGCACTCTTTAATGCTTGAAAATCATTATATGTAGATGAACTAGTGTTGTTTACCTACAGTTGATGTACATGTATATGTATAGTACATTGCCGTGAATGTTAATTTTTATTATATTCATACCAATAGCCATAGGTTCGGGGTTTGTTCCATGGCAACCAGTTTCAGACTTTCTTTCTACATACCAATACTATGTTTTAATGAGTATATCATGCTTAAAGATGTTTTAAGAGCATGGAAAATTGGATAGACATCTTGAAAACAAAATGAATATGCATGGCATAAGACCAGAGTTATGCTTCAACTATGTACAGAGCTACCTTAAAGAAAGAAAGATAGCCTTTTTCTTCATGTTTCAAAAGAGGACACCTTTAGCAACATTATGGTCAAAAGAAAAAAAAATAATTGTCTTCATTTAATGTGTCAAATGAGCAATAAAAGTTTCTGACATCACTACTCTGCCGGGAAGCTTCATCGCCGACGTATTGAGGGCCCAGAGATTCATTGGAAGTGATGTAGTGACCTCTCAAGCTAATGAATGCAGCGCGCTGCGTGCATGCCTGACCCAGCTGATTTAGGTGAATCATGTTTAACTTTATCAAGTCGTTGCTGTTCCCCCTGGAAGTTTTATTTCTGGCATATCATTTTGGATGATCATTGAAGTATATATGCAGTTCAGCCTGAATTTTCAAGAGATGAAGGCAGCTCCAGTGAGGAAAGTGCTTTGGACTCTGAACTGGAACAGAAACGCAGGAGGGAGCTCCTGATGCACTGACCATAGAAGTATTATACTGTATGGTATCTGGATCTAGACCTACTGACTAACAGGTAGTCTGGCTTTTGAAGTTATTGCATGTGCCAGCTTTACTACACTCTCTGGGGAATTACAATGATACAAAGATTACCATTGGCCAGAAAGAGAGAGAAAGAGACTTTGTATTAACGCATGTGAAATCCTAGGGAATAAACATTCTGAAGCATATCTCTAAGTTTAACATTATGTGAAGACGATTTGCTGGCATAGACCCGGGCCGTATATATTGTGTGAAACGAAGTGTGTACCCCAAGTTGTTACTGTGTGTAGCAGTCAGATAATTAGCTAAGCTAATTAGGTTAAGGAGATTGTATCGCCACTGGGACCCGCTGGGGTGGGAGAAGGTGTGAACAACTGCCACATAGGAATACAATAACACAACACTCAATGGACCACACAGGCACACTGTTCAGCATGGTAGCCTCCCTCTATTGAGAGGTCATTGCCTTACGATTTTGGGAGATGCCTGGATGTTGAGCCTAGGCTGTGCCAAATATGGAGGCATGGTGCAGTTGATGTTTTGTCACTGAAAAGTTGCATTAATATTGATACTTGCTCGCAGATTTTTTTTTTTTTAAACAAGAATATTCAAGTAGGGATATGAACAAGTGTATTGGATGCAAAAAATGACCTGCCCTTTTTTTGGATTTAAAAGAAATTCATGTCCCAATTTGCTTTCTATGTTGCTTTGAGAATTTTAATATTGTAAATTCATTTAACTTTTTTTTTCATTTTTTACACATGGTACAAAACCACAAAAATAAAATCTCAATGAAATACCATGATCTTAACAAAGGTTTAATAGTTCAAAATAGTGAAATTAAAACTTAAATTTAGTGTCTAAAATGTAAAATCATGAAAATTTGTACAAGTACATGTGAAAATTAGCATGTCAACAGCATTATAGGCATGTATGCCTTGTCATCTTTTTGAGCTACCACACAAAATGTACTGAATGAGGCACATATTCATGCAAGATCAATCCTTGCTGTAAAAATTGAGAATAATGCACAAAACATCAAGCCACTTAAAAACAGGGTGTGTACTACTATTAGAGTATATACCACATATACTGTGAAAGCACAAATGCGGATTATAGCCTGCAGTTTTCCAACCAGATGGCTTGTGGAAGAAAAATGTTATTGAAGATTATTCAGTGTGAAAAGTGGTCCCTTACAACAGGTGAGCCCTAAGTATTTTATTTTAACAGAAGACTGATGGAAGGAATTTGAGCTGGTCCGCAGTGACAGATGGCCATTGAGAAAAAGAGATTGGTGCATGGGTAGATTGACAGGTCATGCTGTATTCTGATTATTGAAGATCCCATCTTATTGAATTTTCTGGTAATGTCTCTGTAAGGGGGCTCGAGTGTTGCCATGGATTTAAGGTGTCGCAGTACCTGCTTTTTAGGACTTCTACTGCAAGCAAACATGGTCTCTTATTGCAGGTGGTCTTAAAATACAGGTAAATTATTACAAAAAGAGACTGATATTATGAACATGGTGAAAGGGCAGTTGTAGAAAGATGTGCAGTCTCCTACAAGAGGTGTTCTTTCTTTAGAGCATGTACTAGGTGAGGGAATATGTATTTATATATAATATATATATATATATATATATATATATATATATATATATATATATATATATATATATATATATATATATATATATATATATATATATTTATATATATATATATATATATATATACATGTACATGTTTATGTGTATATAGTTTGGAGACGTGATAATTAGCAATATATGTGCATCATGCGTATATTCAACTGAATAAACCCAATTTCCTGAAATGTAATTAGTACCACTTGGACACTTAGTGCCAGTGACACAAAGAGGAAGAATGTTCATTTAAATTGTCTTATTCCAAGGAGCATTTATCATCTATTTTATTGTATTTTTTCATTACAGATGAGCAATGCCAAATAATGAAACATCAATGATTCAGGATGCCTTCTAGCTCAAATGAAGATATTGTAGACTGCTCAACAGGGGGTGCCAGAGTGCATTGGTACCGTCATGGTTTGAGACTTCATGACAATCCAGCCTTGTTGTCTGCCTTAGAGGGAGCCGATGAATTCTTTCCTATCTTCATTTTTGATGGGGAAGTTGCTGGTAAGAAACACGTGTCTCCCTATTAAGACCTCTCCAATGAAGACCACTTCCCTCTATTGTAGCCAACTTTCACAGGTCCATTGATGTATGCATTTGCTTAATATTTTGTATTCCTTGTGAGGAGTGCTGTTGATTTAAGAACAACTCCCAGTCCCTTGGTTGGTCTTAGTACAGAGATTCTGTTGTAATTGACTGTTACATTTATTGTTTGAAAAAGATCTGAGTCTACATGTATATACAGGTATAATTTAATGCAACTTATTGCAAAGCATTCTAAACCACCAGATGATCATTAATTCTACATTAACTAAATATGATGAAGTAAACTGAAGTGTTATACATTGAATGAAATCGCAAAAATCGTTATTCTTATGACAATTTTTGGATGAATTTTATGAAAAATGACATTTGGCATCAGGGTGTCCAGGAAATTAAGAAAAGTTTTTTAATGATATTAATAACCAAAGAGATGAAGACTCCCAATGTAGAAAATTTGGTAAAAATGTACTGACAGAAATAGATAAGAATTTAAAGCATAAAGATGCAAGTCGTAAAGTGAAGAAGTGGTTTAAAAAGTGTATAAAGAGAAATTGGATAATTTTGATAAATTTTTAGCCAAGAAGGAACAGGGATATTGAAGGCAGTTGATACAGTACTGCAGATTGAAGAGGTCAATAGAAATAACCCAAGCAAATTTTGGGACCATATTAAGAAGCTGGGACCAAGAAATAATACTGACATCCCATTAAAGTTAGAGGTAAATGAGGAAAGTTTGTGATTATATTGATGTGGTTATCCATGAATGCAAGCATGATTTTGAGTCACTATTTAATAAGATGGATGGTAATGATGATGTTAACCCTTAAAGTATACCCAAAGGGGCAGACAAGAAACCAGACCTGCCACTGTCATATAGAGGCATTGGTCTTTCTGCTGTGTGTCTATAAACATGTTTGTTGGTGTTTTGAATGGATGAATTACATGTTGTTCTGACAATGAGAATGTCATTAACATGAATCAAATGGGTTTTGCAAATTGGGATTGTGTTTTGATATCTGTAATTTGGAACAGAAAGGTAAAGAATCAAGATACATATCCATTTTTTGTTGACTTTCAAAAAGCATTTGATTGGGTGAACTGTGATTTATTGATGTGGAAGCTCTTTCATTATAACCAGTACAGTGGTGATTAGGAATAACTTCCCTGCCAAACACAGAAAGTTGCGATTGAATGTTGTGCTTCGAATATTTTTGAAATACACTTCAGGTGTAAATAATGCTACAATTCAGAGTTTCAGTTTTCTGCGTTGTTGTTCCATCACTGTTCCAGTGTACTTAAATCAACCTGGATAAATTCTTGTGTGATGCTTACTCCTGTTGTGTTCACTGTTGCACATTTGTCTCAAGTCCAAACACTACAAAGTCTGATAGGTGTCGGATCATCATTGACCTGTAAAAGTGAAGATGGAAATGGCACAAGCAAAATAGGATTGGTGTGAACAGAATAGATGTATGACATATAAAATAGTTTCTACCAAAACTGTTGTGCAATGTGGACAAAATTACATAAAAATTGTGGGATCTCAGCAAAAATGCAACACTAAAATTTAATTCATAATGGACCATAACGTAGATTGGTTGACATCTATTGCAAGCATTTACCACTCTGTACTTCTTTGAGTGGTAAACCATAAATATTCAGAACATTTTCAAGATATTCACCGTCAATATGTCACTAACTTTGGTACTTATACTACAAAGAAACATAACTGTACCATTGGTTTGAACGATCAACTGCGGCATTCTGGTTAGCTGAAAGTGCTTAGTACACATGCTTGCACCTATGTGCCCAGACTTTGCAAACTTATTTTCATGATTGTGAGCCAATCAGCACCCTACCATGGATGTGACCAGATGAGAATCTTGCTGGCTTTGTATTCTTAGATTTTTACCTCGAAAAGAGTAAATTTATGCAAGATAGCAATGTTTGGTGGAAGGGATATAAAAATGAAGTCAATAGGAAAGCAGCATGACGATATTGACAAGAAAATCATATGAAGTTTAAGGCTGCAAAATATGTCATTTTAAGTGTTTTACAGGTTTTTATCAGGAAATTTACCAAAAACAATTGATCAGATCTCTATTTTGAATTCTGTATGCATGAAATTATTATATTTAGGCAACATAATTGTTTCTGCAGCAAAATCTGTGTAGTTTGATAGTTTGATTGACCAGAAATGAACATATGATGTCTTTGTTGCATGGAGCGAGGAAGAGATCCATGTCATGAATGCCCTGAAGATCATGTTTTTGGGAGTTTTCCCAAGCTTAAATTAAGCAATTGCAAGTAGAATGACTTACTGTGCTTATCAAAACAATGATTTTCAATGACTTTTGACAAAAATAGGATTTTGTTCATATGGTTTTTCTATCATTTGATCATCGGAGGAGATGACAGTCACCAAGATGTGGTTTTGAGAGACTGTTAACACTGCCAGTTAGTTTTTCAATCAGAAGGTACATTTACATGTATTTGATAAGAAGTTATAGATCCATGCCAGCCATTCAGCCTGAAGTGTTTTCAGTGTTCTTTCCCATTTGCCAGTTGCGTCATGGGGTATCTGTTGCATAGCAACCATTTTTGCTCAAGCGCAATCAATTGCAATTGCCAGTTGTCCTGGTAGAACTGCAAATGATCATGCAGCCCACATCTGAGCATCTGGTAGTTTATGTGCTAATATGATAAAAGGTGAGCAACACTCAAATGCGCTTTACGTGCTTGCACTTTGAACTCATTTCAAGCACAAATAGAGCACAGCTAAAATGCATTTTGAGTGAATTTAATTGCGCGATGTGTGCTTTGGAGAAAGGAAAGTTCTAATAGTTCTTTCAAAACTTCATTCATAATCATCTCTGTATGTTGTATAAAGCAGTGAAAGCAGTTTATGCACATATTGGTTATACAGTAGAATCTCCAGATAAGACCACCTATAAAGAGATCATTTAATATTAAAACCACCAATTTACAGACCTGGTTTTTTAGTCCTTAATTAAATTATATCCCCATGAAGGCCACTGCACTATTAAGGCCACATTTTTTCAGCCTCACAGGTGTTCTTAATTGGGAGATTCCGTCGTACTACTGATTGGTTTCCAATGAAATATGGTGTAACACAAGGCAATGCACGCTGGATAACCACTTTGATTGCAAAAAACCCAAACCCAATTGATGTACCAAAATCAACATGTTTATTTGAATGTTGGTGTTACAAATAGAGACTAAAAGTGAATATAGACAGATGAAATGAAAGTTATTCAATTTCGGAAAAAAGGGAAAGCTGGCCACTGATTTCAGATTTACCCTCAAAATGTGTTATTGATCCAGTGAAAAAGTATAAGCATCTTGGGGTTTACTTGGATGAACATTTGGATTTGGAAAATGCTGCAAATTTTTTTATCAGAGGCTGGAAGCCACGCTTTACATGCTGTGGTCTAAACGTTTCATAAATTAAAGGATGTTGGTTCCAGAACTTCTACTAGTGTGTACAACTCAGATGTGGTACCAGTTACTAATTATTCTTTTGAGGTATGGGATATTGCAAGCTTGAATACTGCAATAAAATCCAAAATTGTGCCCTACCTTATTTCCAAGGTGTGCATAATAGGGTGCCAAACCTATCAATTCAGGGTGATGCTGGCTGGATTACTCTTAAATGTAGATATCTCAATATGTTTAGGTTCTGGAATTACCTGGTCTGTATGCAGGATAATAGAGTGACAAAAAATATTTTTGAAAGGGATTTGAGAGACAGGAATAATAATCGGAGTGCTGAAATGGACTCCTGTTTGATTTTGTTGATACTTTGGATATTTTTAACAAAGGACAGTTTGTAATCTAGAAATACTGTCAAGAAAATAGGATTTATTACTCCAAAAAAGCAATGGAAGGATAACTTGCCATTGAAACCAAAGTTTGAAATGTACATGAAATTCAAAGAGGTGTTATAAACTCAAGAATATGTTCACATTTGTTTACCAGTCTACCAAAGGTCACCCCTGGGATGATTCAGAGCAGGCATTTAGCCTGTAAATATTGAAATGTGGAGATATAGAGGCATACAGGTTGAAAATAGAGCATGTATGATGTGTACTGATCAATTAATTCAGGATGCATTTTATTATGTCTCCCGGTGGAAGCCGGGGGACATATTGGTTTAGTGCCCGTTTCTTCCGCTTGTTGTTGTTGTTGTTGTTGTTGTTCAGGTTCTTCAACACTTGGTTTCCGTGCGATAAGTCTTGAAGGACTTGACGGAATTTGATGAAACTTGGTAGGATTATGTATCTAGGCAAGACCTAGGTTGGGATTGTATTTGGGTGACCTTGACCTAATTTTTAAGGTCACAGGGTCACTTATGTGAAATTGGTTTCCGTTCGATAAGTCATGAAGAACAGGATGAAATTTGATAAAACTTGGTAGGATTATGTATCTTGGCAAGACCTAGGTTGGGATTGTATTTGGATGACCTTGAGCGAATTCTCAAGGTCACAGGGTCACTTATGTGAAATTGGTATCCGTGCGGTAAGTCTTGAAGAACTTTATGGAATTTGATGAAACTTGGTAGGATTATGTATCTAGGCAAGACCTAGGTTGGGATTGTATTTGGATGACCTTGAGCGAATTCTCAAGGTCACAGGGTCACTTATGTGAAATTGGTTTCCGTTTGATAAGTCATGAAGAACGTGATGGAATTTGATGATACTTAGTAGGATTATGTATCTTGGCAAGACCTTGGTTGGGATTGTATTTGGATGACCTTGAGCAAATTCTCAAGGTCACAGGGTCACTTATGTGAAATTGATTTCCGTTCGATAAGTCATGAAGAACTTGACGGAATTTGATGAAACTTGGTAGGATTATGTATCTTGGCAAGACCTTGAGTGAATTCTTAAGGTCACAGGGTCACTTATGTGAAATTGGTTTCCGTGCAATAAGTCTTGAAGAACTTTATGGAATTTGATGAAACTTGGTAGGATTATGTATCTAGGCAAGACCTAGGTTGGGATTGTATTTGGATGACCTTGAGCGAATTCTCAAGGTCACAGGGTCACTTATGTGAAATTGGTTTCCGTTTGATAAGTCATGAAGAACGTGATGGAATTTGATGAAACTTGGTAGGATTATGTGTCTTGGCAAGACCTTGGTTGGATTGTATTTGGATGACCTTGAGTGAATTCTCAAGGTCACAGGGTCACTTATGTGAAATTGGTTTCCGTGCAATAAGTCTTGAATAACTTTATAGAATTTGATGAAACTTGGTAGGATTATGTATCTAGGCAAGACCTAGGTTGGGATTGTATTTGGATGACCTTGAGCGAATTCTCAAGGTCACAGGGTCACTTATGTGAAATTGGTATCCGTTCGATAAGTCTTGAAGAACATGATGGAATTTGATGAAACTTGGTAGGATTATGTATCTTGGCAAGACCTTGGTTGGGATTGTATTTGGATGACCTTGAGTGAATTCTCAAGGTCATAGGGTCACTTATGTGAAATTGGTATCCGTTCGATAAGTCTTGAAGAACTTTATGGAATTTGATGAAACTTGGTAGGATTATGTATCAAGGTAAGACCAAGGTTGGGATTGTATTTGGGTGACCTTGACCTCATTTTCAAGGTCACAGGGTCATTTATGTGAAATTGGTTTCCCTGCAATAAGTCTTGGAAGAACTTGATGAAAATTGCTAGAGTAATGTATCTAGGTGAGAGCTAAAATAGGATTGTAATTTTCAAGCAAACTTGGTCATTTGTAATTTGTTATCACCTGTAGCTTATTCAGAGACGTTAGTGTTCCACCGGGAGACATTTGATTTTCTGTTGGAAAATCAGTCTGTTCTAGTTTTCTTTGTAGTTGTCATTTTCATGTTGATCTCAGGGAAGTTTTGTATAATTTACTGCTGTACTGTACTGTCCCAAGGCATGATGCCTTTGTACTGTGCAATCTGGCTTGTTCATGACCTTGACTCAATTTCAAGGTTATGAGGGCCTCATAACATGCTTATCATAGTTAACCTTTGTTCATATTTCAAGTACATGTATCGTGGAAGCTTTTGTACTGATATCTGTCTGCACAACAGAATCATTCTACATGTAGGTTTATGCCCGCCTCCTACCGAAGGAGGGGCATATAGTGATCGTTTTTCCGTGTGTCCGCTATTTGTGTGTGGGCTATAATTTACTTGTCCTTCAACCTAGATTAATGAAAATTTACACACAGGTGCATCTGCCCATAAGGGTGTGTTGTATACCAGAAGTATGTCACTAGGTGAAGTATCTGGGTCACAGACATGTCCTTATAAAATCGTGTCTGGGCTATAATTCCTTTACTATTTAACTTAGTTTCATGAACATTCACACTCATATATCTTGACCTAAAGGTATGTCATGAAACAAAAGTATGTAACTAGGTCCAAGTATCTGAGCCACAGTGATACAATCATGTAAAACTACATTACACTTTACACCTAAGCTGTAATTCTGTTGTCCTTCAATTTAGATCAATGAAACTTTACACACAGGTGCATCTGGACTTACAGATATGTTATGTACCAAAAGTAGGTCACTAGGTCAAGTTTATGGGCCACAGTGATATATCCTTGTTGAATTGTGTCAGGCCTATAATGCCTTTACTATTTAATATAGTTTCATAAAACATGTATCTGCACCTAAAGGTGTGACGTGAAATAAAAGTATATAACTTTGTTAAGTATTTGGGTCACGGTGATACAATCATGTAAAAACTACATAACATTTCATGTCCGGGCTTTAATTCTGTTGTCCTTCAACCTAGATTAATGTAACTTTACACACAGGTGCATCTTGACATAAGGGTGTGTCATTAACCAAAAGTAAGTCACTATGTCAAGTATCTGGTTAATAGTGACATATCCTTGTAAAATCGTGTCCAGGCTATAATTCCTTTACTCTTTAAACTTAGTTTCATGAAACTTCACACAGATATATATCTTGACCTAAATGTATGTCATGAAACAAAAGTATGTCACTAGGTCAAGTATCTGAGTCCCAGTGATACAATCATGTAAAACTACAGTACACTTCATGCGTAGGCTGTAATTTTCTTGCCCTTCAATTCAGATTAATGAAAATTTACACAAGTGTATCGAAACATAAGGGTGTGTCATGCACTAAGATTAGGTAACGAGATCAAGTATCTGGGTCATAGTGGGATCCTTCTAAAATCGTGTCTTGGCTATAATTCCTTTACAATTTAACTTAGTTTCATGAAACATCACACTCACATTCATATGACTTGGCCAAAAGGTGTGTCATGGAACAAAAGTATGTCACTAGGTCAAGTGTTTGGGTCAGGGTGATACAATCATGTAAAACTATATTACATTTCATGTCCATGTTTAAATTCTGTTGTCCTTCAACTCAGATTAATGAAACTTCACACACAGGTGCATCTGGACATAAGGGTGTGTCATATACAAAAATCAAGTCACTAGGTCAAGTATCTGGGTTGTAGTGACATATCCTTGTAAAATTGTGTTTGGGCTATTATTCCTCTATTATTTAACTTACTTTATGACACACACACACACATATCTCTTGACCTTAAGATGTGCCATGAAACAAAACAAGGTCACTATGTCAAGTATCTGGGTCATGGTGATACATTCATGTAAAAAGTACATTACACTTCATGCCTGGCCTGTAATTCTGTTGTGTGCCTATCTGTGTGGACTACAGTCATTTCAAAATGAGACCTGTGATTAGAAAAGTTATAAATGAGGGGAGGGAGGCATGGATCCAGCAATCTCTGATTGCATTTAAATTTTAAGTTTGTAATGTTTTTGATGACCTCAACATATCTGTTAAAGTCACAGGCCGCAGAACTTGTCTATTTTGGGGCATATTTGTTTGAATTTCAAGCTCTTTGATTGAAGTTTGCATACCAATATTTGCATCACAGAAGCATTCTATGGTTTCACATGTATGTATGGAATATTTGGATGACCTTTATGTAACTTCCAAGGTCTCTGGGACCCTGTAAACATTTATTTTGGCATGTTTGGGGCATTTTTGTTCACGTTAGGTAGTGCCCCTGGTAGCAATGCGTGCACTCTGGTGTTACTGCTCAGTAATACTCTATCCCACTGGACTTCACTGAGAACACAGATGCAAAGTGACACAGATTCTTTGGGTTATTGTGCTAGTTTATTAAGAAATGAGGGTCGATTTTGTGTGTGTTATGGCATAATGACGCGCGTGATTGAAGCTGACATCGTGGGCGTGGCGCACGCCAGTGCGCCTCGCCCGATGCCAGCTTCAATCACCCGCGTCATTATGCCATAACACACACAAAAGCGACCCGCATTGCTTATATTTACATTACCCTCTTAATTTTCCTGCTCAATTACACAAAATTTAGAAATGTAATACATAAAATTAAGAGAAACGTCCAGAAACTGATTTACCCAACATATTCAAGTGCAGAGTTCCGGAAACCCAAGTGGGCGTGGCTTATTGGAATGTGGGCGGGACACTTGTGTTATGGTCCCATAACACACATGGCTACTGTGTTATGGTCTCATAACACACCAGGCTCTCTCCTATACTTGCAATGTTAAAAGTTAGATTGAATGTAAATATTTAAGTTTGATATTGATTTTAAGTTCTGTAAGAAGTGGAGCTTATAGGTCCAGTATTTAAAGTTGATGTTTTAAAAATACTTCCCAAAGGTACATTTACCATGTTTATGGTCACAGAAAAATGAATAGTGCAAAAGTGAACGACTAACTTTCCCTCAGTTATTACTAGGGCTCATCAGCCACTGCTGGTTGTGGAAATAAATGTTTATTTTGAACCAAAGTATATTGGTGATAGTCTTGGCAAAATTTTATGTTTTCAGGAACAAAAACATCAGGATATAACCGTTGGCGATTCCTGATTGAAAGTTTGAAAGATCTGGATGACAGTTTCCGTGAAGTTGGGGGTAGACTGTATGTTTTTCAAGGTGACCCAGTGGACATATTTGGGAAGCTTGTCAAGGTAAATTCTTTCACATATTACTATTTTCAAGAGGGTAAATTTTCAAATACCATCTTTATGATTGTAGATGAGTGACTGTGGTCTCATTCTGAAAGTTGCAAGGTCACTGATGGGAAATATGTTCACATTCGATTAGTTTGTTGTGGGAGTTTTACCCACTTGTGCATTCAATGTTTTGGACTTTCACCATGAATTTTTCCTTGTGGTTAGCCACACTGGATCAATCACAGGTAAGACTTGTGCTCCAAAGTCATTAAGTGGATTAGGAGATATGCTCTCTCTCTCTCTCTCTCTCTCTCTCTCTCTCTCTCTCTCTCTCTCTCTCTCTCTCTCTCTCTCTCTCTCTCTCTCTCTCTCTCTCTCTCTCTCTCTCTCTCTCTCTCTCTCTCTCTCTCTCTCTCTCTCTCTCTCTCTCTCTCTCTCTCTCTCTCTCTCTCTCTCTCTCTCTCTCTCCCCCCCCCCATCACCTGCTGGATACAGCACCACTCACTGTAGGATCTCCTCACAGGCGAGTACTTTTTCTTCCAGTGATACTGTTGACTCCTGTATATGTAATAAAAAGCAACTTTTATCCTCTCAGCTTGTGTGTACAGCTGCAACATGTCCAACCATGACAGGTATGAAGCTAATGAATTACTTTCCTGAATATATAGTTGTAAATCTTTTTTACTATAGACCCTCTGGTATAAAGAAAGAAGTGCTCAGCAAGGTTTTATCCTTCTGCCCCACCCCCAGAGAACCAGACATAGGAACAGTGTTCCAAGGCACACAGAGATGTGTTAGAAATTTGAAATTACAGATGTTTTTTTAAAGAAAAGACAGGAGGAGGCCTTGCAATCAGCCGAGACTACTGATAGTTCCCCTGAGCCAGATATTGCACCACCCTTTGCACATAAATCATGCAAAAAGGCTGGTACCTTTACCCCTAGTGAGGTACAATTAGGGTATCCTAATACTGAAGCCCTGAGACTGCAGGACAATCAAAAGTGAACTTGCTTCTCATGTACCACATACCCCATGTGTGCAGAACCTCAATATGGATGAATGCTGTGGTTTGAAAGACGCAACACAATTGGCATATAGTGATCAAGAAAGCAGACAAGGGCTCTGCCATTGCAATATGAATACCACAGATTACATAACAGAAGCCCAAAAACAGTTGTCTAACTCTGATCACTATTGCAAAGTAGAGCTCCACTCATAACAATAAAATCAGGCTTTTTCTCGATGACCTTGTGGAAAATAATTCTATTACTCAAGAAACGGCAGAGTTCTTTTACGCGGAGGAGCCACATTTACAGTGCTTTTACCTGCTTCCTGAGATACATAAAGATATCTTCCCTCCACCAGGTAGACCCATTCTGAGTGCCAATGAGAGCCCTATGGAAAGAATTTCTGGCTTTATAGATTTTTTTTTTGCGTCCATTGGTACCCCATATAAAAAGCTACGTCAAACACACCACTGACTTGATTAACAAAATAGAGTCCCTCCCAGAATTACCAGATGGTAGTTTACTGGTCACATCAGATGTGACTTCTCCGTGTACCAATATTCCTATTGTATAAGGTCTACGGAGCGTATTGAGAGCACTCATTCAACAGAGACACAGACTGGAAGCCTACAACTAGTGAGCTTACCCAACTCCTACATTTTGTATTGATATGCAATGACTTTGAATTCAATGGTGACTAATGTTGAACCCTCATTTGCGAACAATTTCCCGGATGACCTTGAAACCAACAGACTGCTCACCTTCCCTCTCCAACCTTATGTCTGATGGAGGTTCATTGATGACAGTTTTGCCATCTGGACCTTTGGTGAAGATCATGTAAAGAAATTCATCACACATTTGAATTCCTGTCACCCCACCATCAAGTTTGCACCATCTTTTACGGATCAAGAAATCAAGACAATCTACCACTACATGACCTCCAGTCAACCTATAATTAAGTTGACTTAGGAACACCACAAAGCTTCTATGATATTGGCTGTCATTCTGATAGATAAGATACATTCCGTTCTAGTCTTGTAAGGAATAGTGATTCCCATTTCAAGGCTAGATCAGGCATACATGGGACAGTATGACCTGTGTCTCTGGTAACCAACGACTGGTTACTCCTCTTGTGGCATCCTCATATTTATGACATGTCACAGCAACCCGTCAATTTGGATGGTTGACTTGAATGTCAGTTTGCATGATAATGTTTGACTCTTAATGATGTTTAGCAACGTTACCCCTGCATATATGCGCAGCGGGTCATGGTATCCCCAAATGCCACTAATGAGAATCGCTTGATTCGAAAACGTTCTGGCACCTTCTCCTAAGTTTTTCGCCTGTCACTGGTCGTGCTTGATCTTTTTATTAGTCGCTTATGGGAAATGCCTTTCTATCAAATTACTCAAGGACATACCCAAACTGGGTAATTTGGTGGGAGCATGTCTTTAATATAGTGAAACTTGGTGGTTGTGGGCAAACTTGACAAATAATCTTCTTGTACAAAATCGTACTGACACCAGCTTCCTTGAAAAGTTGAAACAAAATCAATTCTTACATTTTTTACAAGGAATGGGGCATCAAAAAGGTGACGTTTGAGCAGGACCCTGAACCCATCTGGCAGGACCGTGACCAAGGCGTCAAAAGATGTTTGGATGAGCTGGAGGTACAGTGGGAGGAATTCATCTCGCACACACTCTGGGACCCCAAGGAGTGAGTGGCTTATTTTTTGAAGTCTTCAGTGTTTACATGTACTCCCTGTTGGTGACTCTGGGGTTGTGTGTTATGACACTTTCTCAAATCTACCTCTTGGTCACTCTCGTTACTAGAGGAGGATGGTTGGTGGAACACAATATTTGCTTTCATGTAGTGCTTAGCCTATGAAAATGGATGCAATTTCCGTAACTGTATTTGAGTTTGATTGTAAGATCACAGTGTTTGCTAGATGATGATAAACTTCTGTACCCATGGGAACCAATTGTGAGTGTGGAATGGCACAACATATGAAGTGTTTTTTGCAGTGTGTTTGTTTTGATACACTGTACATGTTTTTTCACAGAGTAACAAAGTGATCACTCCAAAATCAGTTGTATTTTTGGCATCCTCAGAGAAGTATACACATGGATGCAAGCTATTTCAGCTGACTTGGCTGGATTTTTTCACAATTACTGTGACTGGGCACTACATTTTGTATTCCAAATATTATTATGTATTTTGTGATAAACTATTTTTGGCCAATTTGAAGTCAGTACTTTTGTCTGCTGAGTGACAGAGTGATTCCAGTGAACTTGACTGGCTGTCAGTGGCTAATTATTGTGCACCATTGGTGCACATTAGCAGACTATTTGTGCACAGAAACTCCAAACTAGGCATGATTATACTTCCGTACATTGAAGATGGTGATCTGTTTTGAATATTATGCAAATTGTTAACTCATTTCATCCTAATGAAGCTTTTTCCACCAATATCTAAATGTCGTCTGCTAATTGTATTTTACTAATTTGGGGATTACTTTTCAAAATTTAGGATCAAACTTTCGGGATTACTTTTCAAAATTTAGGATGAAACTTGCGTGGAAGATCATTCCAAATTATATGCCCATGGTTGACAGCTTTCCTTGGCATGCTCTGGGCATATGGTGCCCAGAGCATGCCAAGGAAAGCTGGTGACTTGGTCTTCTATCAGGGAGGAGTGAGTTAAAGCTTGTTGAAAATCGAAACTGAATATATTCAAAACTATTACAGGTGGAGATGCCATTCTAACTTCAAGTGATAGGTTGGTGCTCTAAGTGCATCCAATGAACCACAAACAAAAGTTGTAGAATTTTGCTTCATGGGCACTTGAAAGTTTAAATGTTCAATATCTTCTAAGTTATTATAGGCAGAGGTGTCATTTAAACTTTCAATTCATAGGTTTGTGCTGTAGGTATATCCAGTGAACCACAAACAATAGTTGTAGTATTTGGATTTATGCCTACTAGGGGGACTTAAAAAATTTAAGTGTCAAATATCTATCATTAAAACTATTATGCACAGATGTGCCATTCCAATTTCACATCCTAGGTTTGTCCATCATCAATTTTGCCTAGAGCTAAGGTCTCAGATGCCTCTTAAGCCAGAATATCTGAACAGTGTGTGGCCCTATCAGTGAAGCTGAAATAAAGCAAATCAGGAACAATAAAAAGCAGACTTGCATGTACATATTTGGATAGACGAGACAAACAGCAGGCCGTGATATGTCATCAACAGTCAATTACATGCACATGTATATGTACACCAGTAGGATTTGTTGTGTACAGTTGTGTCAGCTGTAATACTAACATGCTACGCTAGGGTCACCATTTTGTCATTAGTCCATGCTGTAGTGTCAGCAGTGATCCAAAAGTGAATCAAAGTCACAATGAATTAAAATACTAGAATAATGTAGATTTTTTCACTATGTGGCCAAATTTTGTTTGTTTGCTGAAATTTGACATTCTGTTAGATCAAGAATTACTTCTTTCTTTCTGGCCTTTCATTTTTACCTGCATGTTTTCTTCAAGCCAAGAGTCTCATGTCTGTGTGAACACAGGCATTCTGTTTTTGTTGGGTTTCTTTATTATGTCTGTGTACCACATGACAGAATCATATATTTGCTGGTTTGACCTCTTATTCATTCAGTTGATTAAGTAATATATTTATTTATACACTTATTGATTGTAGTTTGTATTTTTATTATGCTCCCCCTCCTACCATAGGAGGGGCATATAGTAATCTCTTTTTCCCTGCAGCTGTGTGTCCGTGAGTCCATCTGTCTGCTTTTTGTGTCCGGGCAAAAATTCACTTGTCCTTCAACTTAGATTAATGAAACTTTACACACAGGTGCATCTGGACATAAAGGTGTGACATGTACCAAAAGTAGGTCACTAGCTCAAGTATCTAGGTCACAGTGACATATCTTGTAAAATCCTGTTTGGTCTATAATTTCTTTAATCTGTAACTTAGATCAATGAAACTGTACACACAGATGCATCTGTATGTAAGGGTGTGTTGTACCAAAAGTAGTTCACTAAATCCAGATTCTGGGTCACAGTGACAGATCCTTTTAAAATCATGTCCAGGCTATAATTCCTTTACTATTTAACTAAGCTTCATGAAATTTCACACACACACATGTATGGTGTGTCGTGTAACAAACTATGTCACCAGGTCAAGTATCTGGGTCATGGTGATACAATCATATAAAACTATATTACACTTCATGTCTGGGATGTAATTCTGTCTTCCTTCAAGTTAATTTTATGAAACTGTACACCCAGGTGTATCTAAACATAAGGGTGTGTCATTAAGCAAAAGTAGGTCACTAGGTCAAGTATTTGGCTGACTGTGAAATATGGTTGAAGAATCATGTCCGGGCTATAATTCCTTTACTATTTAACTTAGTTTCATGAAACTTGACATACATGTGTATCTTGGCCTAAAGGTGTGTCATGAAACAAAGGTAGGTCACTTGGTCAAGTATCTGGGTCTCCGCTATTCGCGTCCAGGCTATAATTCAATTGTTTTTCTTCAATTGTTTTTCAAGTTAGATTAATGAAACTTTGCACACAGGTACATCTGGGCATAAGGGTGTGTCGTGTACCAAATGTAGGTCACTAGGTCAAGTATCTCAGTCACAGTGACATATTATAAAATTGATTCCAAGCTGTTATTCCTTTACTTTTAAACATAGTTTCATGAAACTTCGCGCACACATATAATTAGACCTCAAGGTGTGTCATGAAAAAAAAATCAGGTTCTTATCAACACTTGCCTTGTTAGCTCAGCTGATAAGTCAGCTGAGCTTTTAGGAGGGTAAGACATTTGTTGTCTGTTCGTCATCTGTCGTCCGTCCACAATTCACATTTTCGACTTATTCTCAAAAATCATCAGCCAGATTCACTTCAAACTTGGTGGGGATGTGCGCTGGGGGGATCTTTACCAAGTTTGTTCAATTAGTCAGGCTCCAGTGATTTTTGGATTTGCTTTGATTTTGTTCTTTTTTGGGGCAAATCTAAAAAAATCTTCTCTGAAACTGGTCCCTCAATTGCTTCGATATCACACAGGAACTGTCTTAAGGACTCCTAGTTCTTAATTTGTTCACCAGGTGATGCTGCATTTTTTTTCTAATTTGTAAAAATTTTTGTTTGTTTGTTTGTTATTGCTATTTTCGACTTCTTGTCCAGAACCGTTACTCATATTAAGCTGAAACTTGATGGATATGTTCCTTATGGAAGGGTCAAACAAAGTTGTTCATTATGGGGTAATGCTGGGGATTCCTGATTTTTTAAAGCTTTTTTCAATTCAGTTACTTGTTGGTAAATGCCCCTTTCCTATTGATTACTATTTTAAGTCAATGGGCATTCCAATTCTGATTCACATTTTTTCTTTCTTGTCTGAAATCAGCGTTCACATTGACTTCAAACTTGGTGGCAATGTACCTTGGATGGGTCTTTAGCAAATTTGTGCAAATTGACATGCTCCATAGACTTTGCGATTTTTTATGCGCTTCTTTCTTTTTTGGGGTAAACTTAAAAAATGGCAAGGGTATATGTACATGTCAGCTGAGCGCAGGACTGCCATAGTCCTCTGGTGATTTTTGGTGTGTTATTGCTGTTTTTGACTCTTCTTCAGAACCATCACTCAGATTAAGCTGAAACTTGATGGATATGTTCTTTGTGGAAGGGTCAAACAAAATGGTTCACTAGGAAGCAATGCTGTAGATTCCTGATTTTCATTTTTTTTTTTTTTATTTGGGTATTGTAAATTGCTCTAATTTCGCTGTATTCTTATTTTCGCTTATTTCGCTGATGGCACAAAACTGTGAAAATAAAAACACAGTGAAATAGTATTTTAACATTGTTTGAATGGGAATTATGTCCAAAACAGTGAAATTAAAACTACAGTGGAATGTCTAAAATGCAAAAACCGTGAAAATTTATACCTGCGAAAGTAAAGCAATTCACAGTACTTACAGGTAAATGCACCTTTCCTATTGATTACTGTGTAAGTCAATGGGCAGTCAGTTTTGCAAGAGGGATTCATATAGGGCCCTGCCCTTCTTCTCAATTGTTTTCTCTTGTGAATAAAATATGTTTAAACCAATGGGCAGTCTAATGCTAATTCACAGTTTTGACTTCTTCGACGAAACCGTCAGTCAGATTAAGTTTAAACTTGGTGGCAATGTACCTTGGGTGGGTCTCTAGCAGATTTGTTCAAATGGACATGCTCCATTAATTTTTGGATTTTTTATGAACTTTTTTGTTCTATTTGGGGGCGGGCAAATTTTAAAAAATCACAAGGGTACATGTATATGTACATGTCAGCTGAGCACAGGACTGTCACAGTCCTCTTGTCTTCTTATTGTTATAGAAAATAAAGACAAATGCATTTGGAGGTCTGTATGCCTGAAATTCACATGTAACCCAATAACTTGAAAGATCGTTATGTACTGTAAAGCCTGTTGAAAGGCAGGCTGGGCTCTCTCCTTCTATATTCAAAAGCTGAGCTTTACAGATTTCTGTAATTTGAAGTGACTAACAATAGGGCATGTCAGATACACTATTATACATGGTGGCAGCTCCTGTTTCCTGTGCAATGCGACATTTTCAACCAATAATGAAACAGGTTTTGTTTATCCACCAGGCGTCCTCACCTGCAACAGGTGGATGCTATACCAGTGAGCAGTTCTCCTGCAGTGCCACCTACAAGTAACATGCTCCATTTATGCACAATGCTTGCAAACAGTGAAAACAATCCCAGTGAACAAAACTGTGGTCCAAAAGCTGTGCATCTCCCTCTTATAGCTACAATAGCTTTACACACATTATGTACTAGAGAGATGGATAGATAGATAGATAGACAGACAGACAGACAGACAGACAGACAGACAGACTGACTGACTGACTGACTGACTGACTGACTGACTGACTGACTGATTGATTGATCGAACGATCGATTGATTCTGTATGTAATTTAAATCAACAAGCCTGTCAAGACTGAAATTAACTCCCTTGAGTCACTAACTTTGATCCTCAATATTTGACCAGGCTTAAGATGAATAGTGCTTATCAAAGTTCATCGTGGAATAGCTTTCATTTAAGTACCAACATGCCTGGACTTGAAATCAATGTGGTTTTGCGTTGCATAGCAAGTCATGTTGCATCTGACCTTGTGGCAGCTTCAGCATGACTTAAATTGCCAAACAAGAGACGGAAACACAAGCCTAGGTCTTTACCATACGGTAGTATGAATAAGTTTAGTCCATTGTGAATTGGAACGATAACTTGGGCTCACTTACAAATCCTGTCAGGGGATTAAATTTGCAGACATCATGTCCCTGTCACTGAAGCCTCCCTGTCCGATGAATACATGGCAATAGACAATATTGAAGTAGAGTTGCTCAGACTAGGAGCTGGAAGTTACTTGTGTATGGAGTGATGCCTCTCTGAGACACTTCGTAATGAAATTTAATAGAAACCACATTTGAAGGTTCAACTTCAGGCCTTTCTTTAGGATAAGGATATATAAATTTTGCCTCTTATGGGCAATCGCCCTCACAGAAGGCCATTTACTTCTTATATATTGCGAGTTAAATGTACGATATATTCCTCCCCATGGCACACCCCCCAAAAATTACTTCTTCTCAAAGGACATTGACAGGTATGTAAATGATATTTGAAGACAAGAATAATCAAAATGGCTTGCCTCAGGTCACAAGTTGGCGAAGTCTATTCAAAGGGTAAGGATTTGGTATCTGGACAAAAGACACAAGGTGTGGCTAATGATAGACACCGTAGCCAAGGTCTGCAACTTGACCCTTGATATTTTGTTTGCAGTGAACACAGATATCATCGATGGTACTCATTAACAAACAAACAAATTTGGAAAAGTATACAGTAGTTCAAAAATCTTTGCTAACCATTGTTTATTTTTTTAACATATGTTAACCATCTCCACTTCAGTTCAAACCATTTTTTTTCCTTTTTGTGTATGTGTCACTGTGAATACTGACCCAGAAACATCCCAAATGCAGACAGGTTTCAGGTAATGGTATGTAACTCTTAACAAATACAGACAAAATTTCTTTCTCATGATTAATTCCTAAAATCATTCAATACTGTAGCATTTTGATGACGTAAATTATACCTTTGGACTATATGCATTTCTATGAGTGTAGGCTACTTAACATTGGTTACCAAGAAAATAACATACTAGAAGTAATTATCATTTGATAAAATCACCTTATGATTAGATTATTATCTCCACTTGCAAATATATGTAATTTTTTGGCATCGAAAAAAGCTTTGTTCCCAACAGTATATGTTTAGTTTGTGTTATAGAGAAATAGCTATGGGGCTGTTTGCACATGTTGTAACTCTGATACACAATGCATAATACAGGAAATATCTTTCAGCACAATAAAGACTGCATACATTCCTTTGATACATATAAACACAATATATGATACAAGTGAGGTGACACTTGGCACAATATAGACCATGTTTTCAGTGGACATGACTTTGTCCTACTCCCAAAGGTTTCTATTTCTTTTGATCGAATGACAAATATATTGAAGCATGCTTCAGTTCCGGTGGCATGCATAGAGTAGATTGGGAGGGGATGTACACAGGCTGACGAAGTATTGCTTGAGAGTGTCCAATTGGCTGCAGCCCATATTTAGCACGATATAGACCATGTTTTCAGTGGAAATGATTTTGTCCAGTTTCCCGAAGGTTTCTATATCTTTTGATAGAATGACAAATATATTGAAACACGCTTCCAGTAGCGTGCACAGGAATAAATTTGATTAACTCTTAAAGCGCTGATTTAAGATTGAGTTAACAGCTTTCCTCTGGACACTTTGTGGGCAATGCATGCAAAGTGTCCCACGGAAAGCTTTTGATTCAGACTACTTTTTGCTGTAGACTAGGCTTGCTGGTATTTGAATGAAAGGTATCTTCATGAGAAATTTGAATCTTTTAACCGTTATATGTTTCATAGTAATGAGAAAATGATTTTACCTGTGATTAGCACTTTAAGGGTTAAAATTAATCAATGTGCCACACTTGGAGAGGATAAAAATGTGGATGCCCTTCATACTTCATTAGCTAATTCAAATGTTTTCACAGGTTGAAATTTATTAAGACACCAAATAATGTTTCCTAAACATTGTCAGTCAACTTTCACATTCCATGGTAAATGTATACTGAAAATCCTAGTTCATAGTAAAGGTACGCTTAAAATCACAGTTCACAGAAATATAGAATCCCCCATAGTGGTGGTAAGGAGGACAGGTTTTGATAGCACAAGCTTTATAACAGTTCACAGCAAGGCTTTATTGAGCAGTGTGAACTGTTTGAAGCCAGTACTATTGACACCTGTCCTCCATGCCATTACTGTTGTGAATTGCATATCTCTTCCAAATGTATAAAAGCGGATCTAAATTGGGAACCCTGTCTAAATCAGCAAACTAGCTGTTTCAAAAGTAACACAAATTGTGCAGACCTGCTTATGTCCCACAGAATGTTTTTGCTGAACGATTGCTCATGATCTCCCATAGGAAAGTGGAAGAGAAAATAGAAATTCTCAGTTGATATCATGAAAGATACCCCCTTGCCCCCCTCACTCCAATATCGTGCAGGCAGGCAGCTATGAAAGTAACATGTAATCCTATAACCTTGACCAAGTGATTTTATTGATATTTTCCAGACTAGAATATGGATGAAGATCAACTGCTAATCTAAGATGCATGTACTTGTACTCTTTAATATGTAGAATGGTTAGATTCATTTTGTAGATTACTATGGCATGAGTAGAATCTCTTCGAAGGTCACAAAGACACTGTGAGCCTCAACAAGTTAACCTCAATTATCATGAGTATAGATTCAGTTGAACCTCCAATGAGTACCACAAATTTATGGTGCAGTTTTGCTGATCCTTAATTATATTCTAGCCTCTGTTAAGACCACATTTTTCAGTCTCTGAAGTTTCCTACCAGGCAGATTCCACTGTACCATACTCATACCTGTCCACATCCACTGACAAGTAATATGAAGATGTTTTTTCTTCCCTGGAGGGAGATTTGATATACAATGAATAAAGAAGAAGTAAATGGATTTCCACAGGAAAGACTACCCCAATTAGGCATTTTTTCTTTTTGTGGAAACGACCAAATATTAAAACGCACAAAAAACAAGTTTTCTTCTAAAAGAAATGGTATTACTTTACTGGTACATTATGGTTTGACATTAGTGCGAAAATGTGATTGCAGATCAGAACCACTGCACACTAAATAAACAAACTAGAAAAGATAGATTAGCAAGAAAGTATAAAATCAAGTAAATAACCTCAGCAGATTTCTCATTTTGGTAACAGTTGGGGATATTCTGGCATGTATTGTGTTCAAAATGGATTTGCCTGATTTGCTTAAGGTAGCAGAGGGGATTGAGCCGCGCGCAGCGGTCCCGCGACTTTGACGTTGCATAGATGAACTATGCTTCACATTTCACCCAAAAAACCATACATTTTATTCATTGTTCAGACATCTGGATTTGTTGGAAAGAAGTTTCATGTCGATACAATAATTTTTTCAAGGGTTTTAAACCCCCGTTTACAAGAGGGTATCAGATTTGACATTTTGTGAGCATTTCTTTAAAAATAATCGATGCAAAAGTGTATTACCTATGTAAAATTAAAGTATAGACCAATATGCAGGAACCGTATTTTTTGTTTACAAATAAAATACATAATAACAGAATTATCAAATTCTTTGATCATCATTTTAAACATCAACAGTTACTTCATTTTGTGAGCTACAAAAGTCTCGGAAGGGGACATCTGAGGGAAAAACAAAAAAAAAAAATGGTTCCCAGATAATATATGTATCTTTCAAAAGACGATTATTTGAAGCAGATCGATCAATTAGCTTTTTAGTCCCCCGCCCACTTGGTGGGGGACTATAGGTTTGCACCTCGTCCGTCCTTCCGTCCTTCCGTCCGTCCGTCCGAAGCTTCTCCGGGCCATATTTCCAACACCATAACACCCACAGCTACCAAATTTAATGTGTTTGTACTTCCTAGGATAGAGGTGTATGATGTGCCAAAAGTAGGTCACTAGGTCAAATACTTGGGTCACAGAATACATATGTACGAAAAATCTTGTCCGGGGCCATTACTTTTTTGTCCTTTTACTTAGAGTCATGAAATGTTACACAAATGTGAAGCTTAGTCTAAGAAAGTGTCATAAAGCAAAACTAGGTCACTAGGTCAAATATTTGGGTCACCACGATATGTAAATATACAGAAACAAATTTTGTCCGGCACATATCTTCCCTATATTAATGCTACCTCTTCAATTTTTTTATGGTGGGTAGACCTTAGGTAGTAGCTGTGCATAGGCATTGTTTTGTGTGGCTAATTACTTGCATTAATTAATTATTTAACAAAGTTCGTTAAGCAAGACAAATTTTGTCCGGGCCATATCTTCTAAACTATTAATGCTAGCCCTTTGAATTTTTTGTGGTGGATAGACCATAGGTAGTAGGTGTGCATAGGCATTGTTTTGTGTGGCTAATTACTTGCATTTATTAATTATTTAACAAAGTTCGTTAAGCAAGACAAATTTTGTCCGGGCCATATCTTCTAAACTATTAATGCTAGCCCTTTGAATTTTTTATGGTTTGTAGACCTTAGGTAGTAGGTGTGCATACGCATTGTTTTCTGTGGCTAATTACTTCCATTAATTAATTAATTAACGAAGTTCATTAAGCAAGCTCAAGATACAATACAAATTTTGTCCGGGCCATATCTTCTAAATTATTGATGCCAGCCCTTTGATTTTTTTTATGGTGGGTAGACCTTAGAGAGGGGATATGGTAATGGGCACCGTCCGTGTGTCCGTCCGTCCGTCAAATATTTGGGTCACAGTAATACATAAATGTACAATTTTTCATGTCCTTACTGTAATTCCTAAAAAATTTTGACTTCTTGTTATAAAAGTTTACTGATAATGTATTGTGACCTAAAAGTGTGTCACGACGCAAAACTAGGTCACCAGGTCAAATATCTAGGTCACTGTGTAAACTCCATGTAAAACCTTGTCCATGCCATATTTCCCTTACTATAATACCTACAGCTACCAAATTTATTATTTTAATACTACCTGGGGAGTTGTTGTGTCACATGGCAAAAGTAGGTCACTAGGTCAGATATCTAGGTCACTGTGAAATCCATTCAAAATCTTGTCCGGGCCATAACTTTTTTGTCCTTTTACTTAGATTAATGAAATTTTACACAAATGTGAAGCTTAATCTAAGAATGTGCCATACTTTTAATTTTTTTTTTCATCTAGGTGACACCCCTATATAGTAGTCCATTCAACCTCGTGGGCGATGAGCGGGGGACTATGTATTGCTCTGCAATACTCATTAACTTGTTATTGACGCTGTCCACAAAATTGATTCATAAGCAGAAAATTTCATTCCGAGAAATCGGCATTGAAAGATTTGAGGCCCTTTTTTCGCACATTGTTGGCCATTATGACAATACAGCTTTCCAAATTCGGCCCATTTTGGTCTCAGTACTTCGAAGAGAGGTCAATCAACATCTTTGTTGTATAGTTTCCAACATACAATGATGTTGATTGGCTCAAAAAAGCAGTTATTTACCCGAATGACATCAAATGCAGCCACACTCGAAAGCTTGTCAGTCGGGTTTCCACGCAAATGGGACAGCTTCAAAGGGGGATTCGAAAGCGGATTAGCCACATGACCCGAAGGTACCATCACCTTGACCCTAGCAACATTGTTTGCATATGGCGCCGCTTGAACAAACAGGTTGCAGTTTCACAGCTTGCTCTACTCAGAAGGCTGCCCGGTAGGCAGGAGTTGCTCACTCATTTCTCATCACCTTGGATGAAAGAACAACTTGACCGAGAGAGGTCTATGTCATTCTGAATGCAGCTTATAAATGCTAGATAGGCGGTCAACATGGATGATCGTGACGTAACATTTAAGACAATAGTCCTGTTACTGATAAACAAACACTCCCAGGATAAATTATACTTCAAATAAGAAACAAAACAAAAACAAAAAAAACAAAGCGAACGTTTTATATGTGTTGACAATCCATTAGTTTCAACCTTGTATTGGTGATGAAACTGTATTGCTAGATTGAATAACCTAATCCATTGATTTGCTGAAGTAGTCTTTGATCAGACCCTGACGGTTACATAGATCAATATAATGCAGCAGACTACGCTCAGATGTAAGGTGATGACCCTACACTTCGTGCGCAAGGGTAAAACTTTCTTGCCTGCCAAGACAGACTGTGTTTGCTTACCTGGCGACACGCACTTCAAGAAAAATTTAACAATTACGCAGAGATAGTCTGTCTGGCAGTCAAGAAAGTTTCTAATTCCCACAAAATTGAGAAAGGGATGGGCATTGTGAGGGAGTGTGTTCTTCGTGGCCTTGGCTTGTGTGTTTTTTTTCTTTTTGTTTTTTTTTTGCTTTTTTGTTTTGCTTTTTTTGTTTTTTGTTGCCGGGAGCACAAAAGAATACGCCAAGCCTATTTCATTGGCTCCTCCACATATTAGTACCTTCCAAGTGATAAAGAATTCCATTCACTTTGCCATGTTTTTCTCGCGTATTGCCATTCGAAACCTTGCCACTCATGTAACATATTTTTTATTTTGTGGAGATAACTAGCCCACTAAAAGATAGTTGGCTCACCCTGGAACTGCAATAAACTGATCGAGACACAAAACCAAAACTTCCTGATGGGTGAGTGTGCTTCATATAAATTTACTTTAAGGTTAACATTTAATGCTATTCACCGTTTCACATTCAGGTAAAGGCACATATAATTATTGAAGGCGGATATAATTATTTACGGTGAATCGATTCCCCGCTTTTATAGTTTGCGGCATATTTATAGCCAAGTGGTCCAGTGTTAGGATTCCTCGATCGTCATGTGTATTTTTTGCCAATAAACATTAAAAGCAAATTGGACTTGGATAGGGCAAGACTGTAGAAAGGGTTGTAAGCCTTTATAATGTATACAATGCCATGATTCTGAGTAACGATTTACGCATAGGTTGAAATCGCCTTCATTGAAAACACACTGAGGCTCACGTCCATCGCCAGGTGAAGTTTTGACAATCGCCACCTTTTATCGTCCCTTATTTTTTTTTTTTTTTTTTTATCACACTCTGAGAAGGAAATATGAGCCTATCAATTTAATTATCTACATGGCCATTTGATCACCACAACAAACCAATTAATCAGTCCTAATCTTGACAAGCAGTTTATACAAGAATTGGTAGCAGCGCACCTCAAAATGTCACAGTTAGTCGCTTGTCGTTGCTACAGTCCTGGATTGTGGAAAGCAGCCGACTGCTATTCAAACTTTGGCGGACTAATTAGCATACATTTGTAAACAGACATGCTCATGCTGCAGCCAGCTAAAACATGGTCATGTTTTTTCCCTTTTTTATCACATAAATTTTGCTTTTTTAGTATTCATGTTTGGTGACAAGAAAGTTAAAGTGCCAAACTTTACGGAAATGGAAAAAACTCATTTTCTGTCGGGTCACGATTTTGCCGTTATAGCTCAATCCCCTCCGCTACCTTAAATGAAAATGCTACAACATTGGTGGATGGTTCATTGGATGCAGCTATATCATAAACCCATAAATTGCAGTTGAAATGTCATCTGTGTGTATAATTTTTGAAGTGTTCCAAATTTGGATTTATGTATTCATGTTATAAACCCATAAGCATAATCTCTTTATATGTATAATAAGATATCTAAAATTTAATTTTTGTATATTTGCATAAATTGAAATGCTACAACTCTGGCTCATGGTTCATTGGATGTGGTTATCTCACAAGCCTATAAATTAAATTTTGAACCACTCTCCCATAACAGTTAGTTTTGAAGGTATTCAAGATTTAAATTTTTCGATGCCCCTAGTTAGCGTAATTTAGAATTATACAATTTTTGTTTATTGTCCTGCTGCAACATGTGTCAGCAAATTGTACCTGCGTGTTTTGGGTGGCTGTTGCCTGGCCGGTGTGATTTTTGACTAGCACAGCAGCGCCACCGAACGGATTTGACCGGAACTCTGTGAAAATTAAAAAAACCCTTTCTTTACTAGTCTCCAGGACTGCTTTGCAGCCTGGCCTGTTCTAGCTCAACACTATGACTGCCCCCCCCCCCCCCCCCCCTATAACTAATAATATTAATTAGTAATTTTGTTTTATAACAAATTAACTAAGAAAGGGTCTTAACAAAGACTAACCCAGACATAATTACCAGAAAAATTGATCAATAGAAAAAAAACATAAAACCTTACTTTGTCATCTTTGTAATCAATTATAAATCAACAAGACATCATCCATTTTGAGAGAGATGACATTGGCAAGAGATATGGAATTTTATATTTTAAAACACATTTTGGCTCATAATTTCTGTCAAATTATAGGTGGTGCCACTAGTATCATTAGTAACTCAGACTTTGTCCTCCCCATTTTGGTGAATAATTTGCCCTGAAGCCACCCTTGCAATTTATCTTGTTTACAGTTGATCTTCTGCACGCAGACATAAAGAGAAACATATAATAATATAACAAGAGGGCTGTGTGAACAGCCCATGCTCAGCTGACCTAGACATTCATCACACTTGCAGCTCTGTGAACTTGGGATAGGATTAAGGTCAAGTCAGTCTATATGCAATATATATATATATATATGTTTATTTAGTGTTGTCATACTATTTACACATATGCAAAAAATATTGTTCAAGTAGTTCTCAAGTTATAGTGAAGAGTAAAATTCATGTATGTTGCACTGTGACTGCAGAAATGAAGTCAAGGTCACTCATGTACTGTCTGAGCATGAAATCATAGCGAAACATTAACATGTGCAAAGTCATGGTCCTAACTTAAAACAGATCTCAAGTTATCAAGTGAACAGTAAATTTCGTGCCAGTTGTCCTGTGACCTTGGGAATGAGATCAATGTCCAAACATCACTGGAGCATGACCATTTGCACAAAATAGGAAGCCACTTATAAAAGGCACATCCCTACCAAGTTCGGCACAAATCTGGCCAAAATTCTGTTACAGATTTGTCCTCCCCCCCCCCCCCCCCCAAGACAAAAAAAATTAAAAAAAAAGGTTTGAACATCAGTGACAAAATGAGTTGAGCCAAATTGCACTTGAGTACATTGTATATATAAAACTGTACTTGGTGACCTGAGTTATTGGTCACCATGACCCAATGATTGTGTAACCTTGACCTATTTTCCAAGGTCATTAAGCACTTGAGAAAGGGACATTTAATTCAATATCGTAATAAAAAATAAGGCGCATGATGCCAAAGGTACCACATACAGTATCATGTGGAAGTTTGATATTGCACTCTCTGGCTAACCTTGATTAAATTTGTGGATTGAATACATTTCAGAAAATTATTTTTTGGTGATGGCGGTCAACAAAGCATAAGGCCCATGGCCCTCTTCTTTAATCAGTTTTCATCAGAAAAACTATAATTATTCTTTTCTTTTATTTCAGAATCATAGAGAAAAATGGTGGTATTCCTCCACATACATTTGAGCTCTTCAACCTGGTGGCTGGTTTGTGTGATTTACCTGAGCGTCCAGTGGCTAATCCTAACTTTGATGATGTAAAACTGCCTGTAGTATCTGACTATGAAGCCAGATTTGCTGTACCAACATTAGAAAGTTTAGGTTTGTATATTTTGCAATGATGCTGCCATTTTTCAATGGTATAATTGTGTCTTGGGCTTGTATCTGGGGTCTGTTTTTTTATTAGCTCTGCTGACCAAAGGTCACAGAGCCTATGCGACCGCTCATGTGTGTCCGTGGGCCAAAACATGTTAGTGGTTGGGCCTATACATATTGGAAACACTATAGTCTGTATTTAATGAAGAATATTTCAAAGGTTGAGAGGACCGGTTTAACCACCAGTTGCCTTTTGTAGGTGACTGCCTGTCTCAAGTCAGGAGTGAAACTTGTTTCTTCACATTGGTATTGGAAGATGAATGTTGATGCTTTGGTAACTCTGGAATCTCTTTACTGTCATTGTTGGGTTTGATATTTATGAATATGGGTCATGTTTTTCTACATAAATGTATCATACTAGAGACGTCCGTCCATAAACTTTTGCTCGTTAGCGCGATATCGTCCACAGTTTTCAAGTTAGCCCAATATAACTCTCGGGACTTACAGGGTGTATGAAAATCTAGGCAGAGTTCGATATTGGTGGCACCACCTACATTATTATTTAATATAGGGGTCAAAATGTGAAAATCGTGTGAAAACTCGAGCATCTTTAATTTTTGGCAGATCATCAGCAAATTTGGTGTGATTATGGGGGAGGTAAAAGTCTAAGTTGCTAATGAAACTAATGGTGCCACGTATAATTTGACAGAAATTATCAGCCAAAATGTGTTTTAAGATGTTAAATTCCGTATTTGGAAAAGTAATTGGATTAGACTTGTCAAATTTATATGATATATAGACCATGACCAAAGGTAGAATGTTATGTAATATCAGTGACCTTGACGTATTTTTGTGAGGTCACCAGGCCTGTACAGTTGAAAATGTGTATTTGTAATTGGAGGGTGTAGCTTGGACATCAATGGCAAACAGAATTGAGCCTCCAGATCAAAATTGCACTTGATTACATAATACATAAAACTGTACTTGGTGACCTGCTTTTTGGGTCACTGTGACCCAGTAATAATGGAGTTTGGCACTTGTCCAAGTTTATTGATTTTTCCTCAATAACTCGAAAAGTTATTACCAAATTTGAACAAACACACTATATATGGAAAGCTGGATGTTGGGCGCATATTTTGAATGGCTGCAATTTTTAAATCCGATTTTATGGTCAAGGTCAAATGGCCAGTTTGAATATAGGGGTAATCTCATGAATGCTCTGCACCCCACAATTCTTGAGATAGGCCCATGTTAGGTTTATGAGATATAAAGTGTATAAAAATCTTTGTCGACATCAGTGTTGGTGGCACCACCTACATATTATAACATACAGGTCAAAATGTAAAAATCTTTTGACTGCAGTACTGTCCACAGTTTTCAAGTTAGCCCAATATAACTTTCAGGACCTATAAGAGGTATAAAAATCTAGGTTCTTTTTGATATTGATGGTGCCACATACAATATTATGCAATATAGTGGTCAAAATATGAAAATCTTTTGAACACTCTAGCATGTTAAATTTGTGGCAGATCTTCACTAAATTTGGTGAGATTGTGGTGGAGGTCAAAGTCTAAGTTGGTAAGGATACTAGTGGCGCCACCTATAATTTGACAGAAATTATGAGCCAAAATGTTTTACAAGATACAAAATTCCATATGTGGAAAATTATTTGAATTAGACTTGCCAAATTTACATGATATATAGACAGTGTCCAAAACTAGAATTATATGTAATATCAGTGACCTTGATGTATTTTTGTGAGGTCACCGTGCCTGTAAAGTTGAAAGAGTTGATTTTGTAATGGCAGGGTGTAGCGTGGACTTCAATGACAATGTCAGCACAGCACCAGGCAGGCCTACGGGCCTCTTGTATTACATAATCTGGGTGTCCTTGATCTTCTGTCCAAGGTCACTGAGGACAAAGTTAAGGACTCACTGATTGTTGTCTTGGCACATGCAACAATGTTCATCACAGGAGTTGCACAAATAAGCTATAATTATATGTGGAGCGAAGTAGCAACTGGTGGACAATTTTGACATTAAGCTTTATATGTTCAGAAGCCACTTGAGGTTCACAGCTTTGAAATGAACAGGTGCAATATAGCCAGAGTGCCAGCAGAGCATTAGGCCCATGGGCCTCTTGTTTTTCACATTCTTTTACCACTCCTTTCACCCCACATTCATGAAATGGGAAGGAGATCGGGAAGTGAAAACAGCAATTATCTGTTCAGAATACCTGCTCTGCACATCAAGCCAAGTCAAGTTCCCAAACAGTATGGCAGTGAATGTCTTGTAAAACTATAACAGCTGACTGACCTTTATCATAAAATTAAAGTTTGATGAGGTATGCGATGTATATTTTATAGCCATCTTGTGCAGTGGCTTTGTGTGGCGCTTCAGAGATATAGCCATCTTTCCATGTCGTTCCATGTAACTTTGCTGTCTGCTTTCTGGTGGGGACTATGTATTGCTATGCCATGCTTCATCATGTTTGCTGCATTTTGGTGCAGTAATAATAGTAAGGGACAAATTTGCAACATGGCTGATCTGAGGCAGTCAAAACTGCTGGGATGATTGAGTCACTGCAAAGTATATGTGGTGGTGGTGGTGGTGATGATGGTAATAATGTGAAAAAGTATTGTCAGTGAAATGTTCATGCCGCATAATGTTCAAAATGTCACAACATGTCCAAAAACCTCTGGTGACTTCCTTTGGGATTGAAATTGTTTTCAACTGTCACTAAAATGTCAATTGTAACTTTGCATTCTTAAATTTGATGCATGGTGGTCATGCCATTATGTTGAACATGGAAGTTCCCATTAGACTTATTACTCTACCCACATAAAAAAAAAGTAATATTCCGTTGAATTTACATGGCGATAAAGAAAGTAAAATTTTTAGAGTAAATATTTTTCAGAGCATTGATATTGTTTGAGGTAAGGAGAAACTTGTGAATCAAAAATAAAAGACTTCGTATTTTTACATAAACTTGCACAATGTCATGTTTTTTTTGTCTGAAATAAAGTGGAACTAATGCATATAGTAAATTATTTGTTTTCTAGGAATTAAGCCAGAGTTTCCAAACCAAAATGAACGTATAAATGAGTGGAAGGGTGGAGAATCGAATGCATTGCGCCAGCTAATGGTTCGTATGGGAAATGAAGAGAAATCGCTCAAGATGGGTGTCATCCATCCAAACCAGATCAAGCCCAATCTAACAGGACCACCTCTCAGCTTAAGTGCTCACTTGCGCTTTGGCTGTGTTTCTGTGCGAAAATTTTTCTGGAGTCTGTATGACTGTTTCAGCAGGGTATCTTCTGAGGTATGTATGACAGATTTTAAAAGGCAAAAAGAAAGTGTTCTGATAGTTCGGAATAAGAATTGGCCCAGTGTCCCCCCCCCCCCCCCCCCAGTTTCCTTGTTCAGTGTAGAGAGGGGAGATTCAGTAACATGTAATTATATCACGAAAAGAGTCTCTCAGACAGACTTATAAGAAAGGCTGTCATGATTCTCTCAGAAATATTGGAATTTTGTGGAAACTAATATATTTGTGATTTGATTTTTTGTTCCTGTATATGGTACTGTGCATGAATGCAAAATTGAACTACTTCATCTTGGGTGCGTGATGCGCGCATATTTCAGCATGAAAAAGGTCCATACACAACATGATTATTAAAGAGAGCATACACACACACCTATATGTAAGTATATACAGTGGTACCTGCTGTATGTGGCCACCCCTTCTGGCAAGAAAATGGGGCCACATACAGAAGGTGACCTGTCACCACAGGTAATTTTTACAAAGAAATTGACTCCTATGTCCGAGCCTAGTGACCACAAAAAGCAATGTGGCTGCTCACGGCAGTGGTTGCATACAACAGGTACCACTATATATATATATATATATATATATATATATATATATACACACACACATGGTACCTGCTGTATGTAGTCACCCCTTCTGTCAAGAAAAAGTGGTCACATACAGCAGGTGACCTGTCTGCACAGGTAAATTTTACAAAGAAATTGACTCCTATGTCTGAGCCTAGTGACCATAAAAAGCAATGAAGCTGCTCACTGCAGAAGGTACCACTATATATATATTATACCATTCAAAATTAAGTCATGCTTCATGCTTCTTTTTGCTGTAGAAGTCCAGTATATAAATATATATGTCTAAAATGAAACCTGTCTATTGTGGACACCTCTATGAATGGCAAAAAAGTGTTGGCAGGTGTCCAAAAAGGACTGGAGTTTTTAACAAGAAAATTGACCTTTCGGTCTAGGACATAACTGTCCACATTGTATAGGTAACCGCATTATAGAGGTGTCCACAAGGACAGGTATATAGAGAATCTTACATAGCAGAGAGGGAGTTAGAGTGTTTTTTCTCTTACAAGTGCTCCTTGTTGATGTGGAAACTCACGAGTGACTTTCCACATCAACAAGGACCACGAGTGAGAAAAAACACTAACTCCCGATCAGACATGTAAGATTTTATTTATTCTATGTTTGAGAGGGAATTTACCTGTATTTTTCCGGTGCCCATCGCTTCAAGGGTGCCACCATTTTGAACAATAAGCCAAAAAACAAACACGATTCTTTGATATTCTTGCGCAGCATGCTTAACCGCTAGTATTATAACATATCAATGCATCAAACGTAGGGCAGGTACATTGGTGGGAGTATCACACAATATTATGAATAGAGAGAGACATTAAGGACAGTATATGTAAAATCTGAATATTCCATGACTTTTTGCAAAAGTTGTTGAAGTATTATTGCACGACTGTTGCATGAAACGATAGCCTATGCTTTGTTTATAGTAACAGTGAAAATGGTTCAAAGTTGTCACCTGATGCACACACTTTTATTGGCAGGAAACATTGACCTGCGAATCGCACAACGAATTCATGAAAATAAAATGTCAAAATATGTTGCAGATAGGCCATTATTAACACTTAATAACCCTGGGAACTGTCAGTGTCACTCTTGATAATGGGAACGGCTCTTCTGCGAAGCAGAGGCATGACATGCAGGTTGAATGAGGAGTCTGAAAATAGTTCGTAACAGGGCGCTGTCTGATTGGTTGGTTTAACAATGAACCAATCACGTGGTTTGGGGGGTAAAAACACTTTTGGGGTTTCCCTTATATATATATATATATATATATATACACCATTAGTGTCTTTAACATGCATAAACCATTCAAAGTCCGTTTCGCTGTAGAAGTGCAATTCTACATCAGTTGTGAATACTTGTATCACACAATTCCCAACTGATAGATGCATTGGGCCTTCACCTCATCTGAGTAACACACAATTTTTTTTAAATAGGTTTGGCATAAACTTGTGGAGCATCATAATACTAAATTAGGAACTGATAAACTGATAGTGGTATATTGTAGTGTCCCTTTTTAGTTCCCAATCCCCTTTAAGCACGGACTCAACTATTGCTCATTCAGAGCAGGTTAAGTAGTGTCAATTTATGTATTCTGAATTTGTTCCATAAATTGTGTCAAAATGACACTGTTACGGTAGTATTCAATTGTGTGTGTGATATCGAGTCTCTCATTCAGAAAATTTCTTAAGTGTCCTGGGGACTAAATTGGGAACACGATTATGGTATATTTGCCTATTTTTATCAAAGTTATTGTTATCTGTGTACAAAAAAGTACGTTTGGCTTTGTAGACTGACAAGATGAACACGCCCATCTGGATTCTGGCCTCACAACTTATTTGGCGGGAGTACTTCTATGTGATGTCTATCAACAACAAGTATTACAACACCATGGTTGAAAACCCAATCTGTCTTAATATCCCCTGGACTAGTGATGCAGAGAAACTTAAGAGATGGGAAATGGTACGGTAGTGCATGCATTTAGATTATTCACTCATTGGATGAAAATCACTGTACTTGTATTGTTGAAATCCAAGTAGAGTACAAAAAATGAAGACTGTAGAAAGTTTGTATCATTTGCATGTATTGACTGCAAATCTCTCCACAAAAGTGTTTTCCCAGAGCAGATATTGCATTAGTGACCATAGGAGGTATGTGGCACTCCGAAAGCCCCATTTTCAGCAAAATTTTCGTAAACAAGGTCCAGTATTTTGCAAAAAAATTCATAAAAATTAGGGTTGTTTCTCTTTTGGGGTCCACAATTTGGAAAATTTCCTACATTAAAGCACTTTCATTCCAGTTGTTGGCCATATTGTATACTGTTTTAGTTCAAAATTCCCTAACAACAGTAGCATTTTTGGTGAAAGGTGCCCAGAAGAAGGGTGGGTTTTGAAAGGTTGAGCTGCGCACCCGAACCAAAAACTTGCCCCCATGGGCCACTTGCATTAATGAACTGTTGTAGTTTGCGTATAGGTTTGATGTGATATTCAAAGCAGATTAAATAACATTTACATATGATTAATATATTATAAATTTGCAAAATAGTAAAGAAGGATCTGATAAAGTATGGTTACATATATACGTCTGTACATGTATTTTAATGCCACATGCATACTGCACATGATTGGTTTACTGTGTGTTTTACACTTTTATGCAGGAGTGGCCTGCAGTTTGAACAGAATATGTACATGGTTATTGTTAACAGGGTGAGACAGGCTACCCTTGGATTGATGCTTGTATGAACCAGCTTCGTCAAGAGGGTTGGGTACACCATGTGTGCAGGCATGCAGTGTCGTGTTTCTTGACTCGTGGTGACCTTTGGCTCAGCTGGGAAGAAGGCTTAAAGGTAATTTGGCCTCAGAATCCACCTCTACTTCCTCCTTGTCTTGAGGGAAGAATGATTAAGTGTTGGTTCTTTTGTAATTTCCCAGAATGTGCAAAAAAGCTTAAATTACCATTTGAATTATCTGAAAGCAGATTTTATATAGAATAGGATAAGTCAAAAAAGTGAATTATCAGAGGGCACCATTGATCAAATTGGATCACCTGACAAATCCTTACAGATGTTGTAGAATGAGTTGTATGAACTTTTTTGACCAGTGATGCCCTCAGGGGACTAAAGTGATTCCAGCTGTAAGTACATGTACATGTATTATATTATGCAGATCTTGCCCTCAGCATGCACTACCTCCACAGAAGAGCATTACCTTTACAGATTAAAAGGGAAGATTAGAGGTGAAGCATATCTGTAATTTTGATGCTTGTAATTTTTCAGCTCAGCTGACATGTCGGTCACCTGAGCTCTCAGTATAGGTAGTAGACTGTCATCAGTCAGTCAGTCATTCATTACGGACATAATGTGGTGCTGGGAATGTGGCAATCTTTTGAATATCTGGAGAGCACAGTTTTCAAATTACATGTATAGGTTTCCATGAGTCAGACCCCACTTGAAATATGCTGCTTGTGTGTGGTCACCCTGTATGTGGAGGATGGCTGATGTCCTAGATTTAGTGCGGAGGAGGGCAGCAAAAAGACTACTAAGTATAAAGAAATGGTCATATGAGGAAAGACTTAAACATTTGCAAATGCCAATACTGCTGTACAGAAGACTAAGAGGAGATTATGTAAATACAGTGAAAACTCGTTATAATGACACCATCTGTTCCCTAAGAAATGTGTCAGGTAACTGAATATGTCAGATAAATGAATTAAATAACAGAGAAAATAAACTTTTTCCCATGAAAATTTGTGTCATTATATTGAATAGGTTGGAGATATGAGTGTCATTATAATGAGGTTTCACTGCACATAAATTCATGGTTATGACAATATTGTACAATGCTTCGTAATCTAAGGTTACACAAAGTAAGACCAACATCAGACAAGAGAAAGTATTTTTTCAGCAACAGGTGGTGGACTGATGGAATATCCTTCCATGTGATGTAGTGAAGGCACCAAGTGTAAAAATTCGTTTAAAACAAGGTTGGATAAATGCTTTACAAATTGCCCTATTTTGTACAGCTACAGAGCACTAGATAATCCACATGGAACTCTGATTAGTGATTATTGAAGAGCACCTTATTCTTGAAATTATTTTTTTCCTACCTAGCCTTGCACAACTATTATTTATTAATTATTATTCATAATTACACTGTCTGCTTCTTCTCAAAAACTATTGGCTGGATCCTCTTCAAACTTGTTGGCAATGTACATCTACCTTAGCTGGGTCTCTACTAAGTTGGGTCAAACAGTTATGTTTCAATCATTTTTTGATATTTTATGATTTTCATGGGTAAGTTTTTTCCAAAGAAATCTTTAAAAATCTTCCTGGAGACTGCTTGATCTCCTGTTAATGTGGTGCACACAGCAAAATGCATTGCACCACAGTCAGCTGCAGTAAGCAGAGTTGCATGGTTTAGGCATCTGGCAAACACAGAGAGCCAAGCTGAAGGACACGTTCTTGTTAAAAACACAATGAAGCCAAATTGTGGTGCTAGACATAACCTGATGGACTTCTAATGCGAGTTCCAATTTTTTCCAAGCACTGCTTTCAAAGAAATATTTATACCACATTGCCAGTGGAAGGGAAAGGAGGCTGATGTAGATTCTGTCATGGGCACACAATATGCATTGTCATCTGACAGAAATGCAGACCTGTCAGTCATGCCCAGGTATGACACCATTTGGTTTTCAAAGTGATTGCTGCCTGTACTGTTACAGTGTAGTCAGGGTCTTGTATAATGAACAAAACGCTTGACGTATAGTGATGCTGGAAACGGACAGTTGAGATATGAAGTAGTAAATAGAGAATCTTTGAAGACTGCCATGTCTCAGTCATTGATAATCATTCTTGCGTGCGTTACAGATCTTTGATAAATACTTGATGGATGCTGATTGGTCAGTCTGTGCAGGCAACTGGATGTGGGTCTCCAGCTCAGCTTTTGAGAACTGTCTGTCATGCCCCAGATGTTATTCGCCAGTCATGTATGGCATGATGATGGACGCGACAGGAGAGTTTGTCAGGTGAGTGAACTGCAGGCAGTTCCCCCTTCACAGTCTTGAAATTGAAAGTGTTTTGCTAGTTCACTGTTGCTCAAAAATTAAAATATGCAACTCATTTGTGCAAGAAGATTGATTTGTTGGGGATTTTCATGAATTAAGGGATCATGTACAATTAAAACTATACCAAAACTCCAATTATCCGTTGGAATAAAATTTACCCCCTCCTCCCCCCTCATTGGTCCCAAATCACATATTTCCAGGAATTTAGATACCAAACCAGAGTGTTGCCGGGGACCCTAATACGAATCAAGGAGTCCACCATCCATTGTTCACCTCTTACTGTTCGCCACTTTTCTTGTCCTTGTGGATGGCACTGTCTCTACTTGTATCATTGTGGACATTCACAAGGTCTAAAAAAATATGTTTCCGTCACTGCACTAACAAAATAGATCACCTATGGGATGCACATTGCTTGGGTACCTATACCATAAATGCTATCGATATGTCATAGTCAATTTGCATATACAGTAGTGGCAAGTTCCTTGCTATAAATGGTGTTCTTAATTCAAATTCAGACTAATATACAGAATAGTTTTGCAGGTACATACATGTATTTAAATATTTCAACATTTACATTTTTCAAGTCCCCTAGTAAGTATAAATCCTAAGTTTACAGCTTTTGTTCATGGTTCACTGGATGTGCCTACAGCACAAACCTTTGGATTGAAGTTGCAGTGACACCTCTACCTATTATCATTGTGAAGATACTGAACATTTTAACTTTTCAAGTGCCCCCAATTGGCATAAAGTAAAATTCTACAACTTTTGTTTGTGGTTTATTGGATATGCTTAGAGCTGAAACCAATGAAGTGGAGTTGGAATGGCACCACTACCCATGCAGTAGTACCTGCAATTACCGTCCCTTGGAAAGTGCGACTACCTGGTTAAAAAGACCGATTTCCTTTGCACAGGCCCTTTTGCAATGTGAAACGACCTGACGTGAACAACCACCTGCAGCAAATAACCACCCATTTGACCAAAAAAAGGGAAAAAGGGGTCATTCTAATCAACTATAGGTGGGTTGCAAGTTAATAGAAGAGCTGGCCATCATGTGTTGTTATTTTGCGGTAAAGTCAACTCAAAGACAGCATTTTATTTCAGCTTGTCTGGGCTAACTTGAGATGGAAAAACAGCACAGAGCTGCATAGCCATGGTGGGTTTGGTGATCATTATCGTAATATTTTGCTAGGTTCCAGGTGTCTGTTCTCCAAGTTACCATGGTGAACAGCCGTTAAAGTATTTTTAAAACATGACTTATTATCTCAACTTTAATCTGCCCGCTTGGTTGTGTCTGAAGCAGTTATCATCGTTAGTTTAAATCCAAATGTGACACAATACCCTGGCAAATCATGCACGCTGTTGGTGAGCCCCATTTTGAACATGTCACAATGCGTTGTGGGACAGTGGGGCAAAGGAAAATTTAATTTGGATATCAAAGTGAATCGTGGCCACAGGTTTTCAGCACTGTTTGCAATGTGCATGGATGAAAGTGAATGTGGAATACTGAGCATAATCAGCTGTATCAAGTTTGCACACGATCTCAAGATGCTTGGCACGTGGTCTTACACTGTTTGTGACCACTGTGAGTACATTTATTATCAAGGGTATTAATTTTCACTGTTTTTGCATTTTGGACCATTCACTGACACATTAAATTCACTATTTTATTCATTTTTCGTATCAATGACATGTTGAAAACCCTTTTCACTGTGATTTTAATTTCATGGTTTTGAAGCATCAGTGGAAATAAAAAAATTAATGAATTCACTGTATCCCTCTGTCCTTCCTTCCTTCCTTCCTTCCTTCCTTCCTTCCTTCCTTCCTTCCTTCCTTCCTTCCTTCCTTCCTTCCTTCCTTCCTTCCTTCCTTCCTTCCTTCCTTCCTTCCTTTCTTTCTTTCTTTCTTTCTTTCTTTCTTTCTTTCTTTCTTTCTTTCTTTCTTTCTTTCTTTCCAGTCAATTTTTCCAACACTTTTCTCTGACACTAATATACATAGAAACTCCCAACTGGGCATGATTGTACTTGAATTCAAGGAGTTGGATCTGTTTTCTGCAGAGGAATGAAGATATTTCAATTATGCAAATTAGGGGCATTTAAAATTTTAAATCTTGAATGTCTTCAAAAGCATAATACATAGAGATGTCATTCCAACTTCTACTAGAGGGTTATTGACTATTGCACACCTGATGAATCTAAAACAAAAGTTGTAGCACTTTAAATTATGCTGATTAGCAGTATTCGAAATTTTCAATCTTGAATATCTTCAAAACTATTATAGATAGAGATGACATTCCAACTTCTACAAGGGGGTTGTTGACCATTACACACCTAATGAATCGTGTACATGTATTTTGAACTTCTTCCATTGTTGTCAAAATGTGAAAACAAAATTTGGCTATTTCAGTGTTCAAGAGTAAGATGCCAATTATGCTCTGGGGACATTTCTAAGTGTGACTTTCCGTCCACACAGCATACATACTACTGCCTACACATACGACTGGCCCCTCTCTGTTGCCAGCCACCACACAGGCTGTGGGGTATAGAGACATTAACATCTATCTTCTCCTTTAGTTGCATGCATTGTTTTTATACGTACAGAGTTTCATGCTCAAGTCAACACTTCAAAGAGAAGTATTGACTTGTCCAGGTCTTAGCTTGCTCTCCACTTACAGGGAACTTGTTCCTTTGCAGGCATGCCACACCTTGAACTGAACTTGTTTGCCACCAGATGTCCCCAGCTACCACACCCATTTGTGTGGGTTGTGAACATTCAAAATGGCTCTTATTTGCAAAATTTTCGAAATGTTCACTCCTCTTTGTAAAAAGGCTAGACTTTATGTATGGATCTAGAAGTCTATAATTGTACCAAGTTTGGAATTTTTAAGTGTAATAGTGTCTGAGAAAATTGTCAGAAAAAGTTGCTGGTAAAGAAAAAGAATTGGAAGAAAGAAATACAGAAATTCAACAAAAACAGAATGTCTGTGTTGGCACACAGACATAATAAAAATTTTTTCTAATTAAGCAATTAAAATTCCAATTCTTTACACTTACCTAGATTTCATTGTTTGTAATAGCTAAACCCAAATGTATACTTGTAGAAAATACAGTGAAGTCTCTTAACGACACTCAGATATCCGACATATTCAATATAATGACACAATTTTCACGGGAAAAAGTTCATGTTCTTTGTTATTTGATTCATTTATCTGACATAGTCAGTTATCTGACACTTTTTTAGGGAACAGATGGTGTCAGTCATTATAGTGAGTTTTCACTGTCTATAGTTTATATGATTTTAAATAAGAAGTCTAGTGTATATAAGGACATGTTTGGAGCAAGTCGTGTTTTCTGTGTAAAGTGCTGTAAAAGTGTACCACGCCCTTAAGTAAAGACATAGCTTTCAATGAAAGGCTAGAGATACAAAATCCATAATATTTTATTTATAAATTAGAAATATGTATGTCTCTCTTTTTTTTCCCAGGCGATATGTACCAAAATTAAAGGACATGCCACTGAAATTTCTGTTTCAACCATGGAAGGCACCTCTGGAGGTTCAGCAGGCAGCTGGTTGTGTTGTGGGGCGTGACTACCCGGAACCAATGGTTAACCATGGTGAAGCTTCCAAATACTGCCGTGCACAGATGGAGGAGGTCAAAGCATGCTTAAAAAACCCTGGTATGTATCAAGGTTGGTCTGCACTGTGCCATCTACAGAGACTTTTATGTACTATTTATTTATGTTTTAATACTCTATGTCTTTACGTCTACAGAGACTTATATGAACTACTTATTTATGTTTTAATACTCTACGTCTGTATACTAGGACTACTTATTTATGTTTTAATACTCTACGTCTGTATGTCTACAGAGACTTATATGAACTACTTATTTATGTTTTAATACTCTACGTCTTTACCACTGTTGCCAATACCCAGCTATGCCATCTCTGTGATGTATTTGCCCCTTGTCAGCCCAGTGTACTCCCTCAGATTAAGCACACCTGCGTGCGAGTTTCTTTTTGCTTAGTGGACTTACTTCATGGCTTTCCTCTCCTGCATGGTTCTTAATGTGCAATCTTCCCAGTCAAACATTATGTGCGCATGCAATTAGAAATGGCATGATGCTTCTATTTCCTTCAACCCGATAGAGATAGAGGGCAGGTAGTGATGACAGTATGCAATATTAATGTGCTCAATTCCATATTGCAGACCAAATGTTACTGTGATGACAACATGCAATACTAATGTGCTCAATTCCATATTACAGACCAGTGTTACAGTGATGACAGTATGCAATACTAATGTGCTCAATTCCATATTACAGACCAATGTTATAGTGATTACAGTATGCAATACTAATGTGCTCAATTCCATATTACAGACCAATGTTACAGCGATGACAGTATGCAATACTAATGTGCTCAATATTCCGTTTCACAGACCAATTTTACAGTGATAAAAGCATGATATACTAATGTGACCTGTTCAGTATCACAGACCAATATTAGTGATGACAGCATGCAATACTAATATGATGAATTACATATCGTAAACTAAGGTTACGGCCCTGACAGCGGACAGTACTGACATGTTCAATGCCATATCATAGAGCAGTGTGATGGCGATAACAGCGTGCAATACCAGTGTAAAGAATTACATGTTGTAGACCAACATTGCAGTGATGACAGCAGGGAAATATCATAGGCTAATATTACTGTGATGACCTTAGGTAATGCATGTCATTCCGTTTGTCCGCCCAAGTGTAATGTGCTGAGAAAAGCTGTTGACCTGGACCATTAAACTCTTAAACTATAGGTATGCTGATATTTGAATGAATGAAGGAATATGAGTCTAGCATCTTTATCATAATTGGGAGCAGTTCATATGAACTGGTTTGACATTAGTCACAGTTAGCATTGAAAGAGTGAACTCAAGGTAAATATGGATAAATTGGGAGTGGTATGGAATGAACTTAAATATTTCTTACTCTCTTTTAACAGATATACTGCACTGTGCCCCGTCTAACAAAGAGGAGGCCATGCAGTTTGCCTTCATCCCATATACCAAGACCAGCTGCTGTGCTGGCAATGATTCCTGCAACAATGTGAATGAGAGAAATGTCCCAGGTGCTGTGTGAAGGACCCTGCTCATGGGGGTAAAGCAGATGCCCTACCCAAGACTGTGTAAAGGACACTACCCAGGGGCTACATGAATGTCAGGAACCCTGATGCGATGTGTAAAAACTGCAAGGTATCACAGGAAGGATGGAAACAAAAACTGAGAAGTTTTGGAACGTTTTTGAAAACAGTATTTAGATACAAAAGAGAGCTCTTTCCATCTTAATTGTAAAGACTGTTGTTGCTGCTGTGATGATCTTAAATTGTATCTCGAAAGATTGGCTGCTGAAGTGACCACTGTGAATTGCTGTTTCTCTGCATGTTTAGAATTTTGTGGTTTTAGCTCTGCTGACCATAGGTCACAGAGCTTATGCTATCTCTCATGACAGGCTGGCCGTCATTCTGTCTGTCCGCCCACCTGTAAACAACTTGCTTGTCAGCAAGATTTTAAAGTTAGCCGCTTGAAAGTTTTTGGACATGTTCTATGAATGAAAATCTAGGTTCCTTTATTGGTGGCACCACCAACAGCATCATGTTATACATGGGCCACAAAGTTCAAAGTTGAAAACACTCTGGTGTCCTTGATTTGTGATGGAACTGTATGAAATTTGGTGGAAACTTTTGGGAGGCTAAGACATGTATGTGGAATCTGAGTAGTCCTGGTGGCACCACCTACAGGTGAACAGAAAATATGAGCCAATATGTGTTCATGTGTATGAAATTCATTATCATCAGCAATAATCAGGCTAACTTAATCAAATGTCACAGCATATGTGTATCATATGTCTTAAAGTACAATATTACATAATATGGGTGACCTTAACCTACTTCCTCAAGGCCACTGAGGGAATACATTTCAGCAGATGGTATTCTTGTGATGGTCATTCTATCTTTAGATGTGAACAGACATGTATTTTACCATTAAGGAATATTATCCAGAAAAAAAGTTTATGATGCATGGAGTCCTGGTGGGGCTATGTGTGGTTTTCAATGGAACTAACATTATAGGTGTAAAAAAAACGCATTAGATTCAGTATTATAATCATAAATAAGGGTGGAGCTTTGAAACATACACCAACTTAACACTGGATCAATGGTCAACTTTTGTGAAAACCTGGATGATTGTGACCTATTTTTGAAGGTCAAAATGCAAATCGCATATGTCTTTGATAATTAGGAAGTACAAAATATAGAGATAGGTGAGCAAGGGTTAGTAAATTGATAGAAAATATGCATTGTACATGAGTATTGATATTTTATACTCGATGAATGACCTTTAACCTACGTATACTTTTTAAAGACCACAGATTGAATAAAAGTGAAAAAAACTTATGGACATTGTTAGGGTCCTTAAGTTGTCATGGAACTCTATGAAATGTGGCGAGAATGTTGGGGAGGCAAAAATGTTGAAGTATCTTGATACTGGTGGTGCCACCTGTAAGTCAATGCAAAATATAAGGAAATGTGTTTTAAAACGAGTATAATTCATCAGAAAGAATGAGACTGTGATGATTCTAGATGTCCATACATTATAAATGTATACCATGTGATATTTTTATACATGTAGAACATAATCTGGGTGATCTTGATCTTCTGTCCCATGGTCACTGAGGACATAAAGTTAAGGACTTACCCATTGTTGTCTTGGCACATGCAACAATATCCATCAGTGGAATTGCAGAAATAAACTAAGATTCCATGTGGAGCTAAGTGGCATCTGGTGGGCAAGTCAGACATTAAAATCACATAAGCTTTGTATGTTCAGAAGCTACTTGCGGATCTGCAACTTTGAAATGAAGATGTAGGTGCCAGGGTGTAGGTGCAATATAGCCATGGTGCCAGCAGAGCATTAGGACCATGAGCCTCTTGTTGCATATTTGACATTGTACTATAGCTTTAATTTCAATATTTTGGACATAATTCCTATTTAGACAATGTTAAAATACTACATGTATTTCACTGTGTTTTCATTTTCATGTTTTTGTGCCATCTGCAAAATAAGCCAAAATAAGAATACATGTACAGCAAAATTAAGGTAATTTACAGTGCAGTCTATGTATTCCTTAGTCCGAAAGTGGAGTGTAAAAAGAGATACAGAACTTAACCTGCTCAGGATATGATTCAAAAGGAAAATTATACGAGATTTATAATGCGCATGCCATGATCTGAGCTGCATAGAAACTGGGCTGTGCTTATAAGGTTTCAGGTGGTTAATCTGACAAAGTAAGTAGCCAACACAGGCAATGTGCAACATGTTTCCACCCCAGCTGGGCCTCGTCAGGTACTGGCAGGACACTAGGAGAGCCAAAATGCTGAGAAAGAGCCATCATGGTGCTTTTTGCTGAGAAATGCCGAGGAAATTTGTACAAAAATCCTTTTCTTGACATGTCTCAATTTTGCCGAGAAACGACGAGGTCTGGTGCAATGCTACTCTCCCCTCGGCGTTTCTTGGCAAAAATGCCAAGGTACCTTTCTCCCTTATTCTTACATCGGCAAAAATTCCAAGAAATGCAGAGGTACCTTTCACCCTACTTCTTATCTCGGTGTTTCTCAGCATTTTCGCTGAGAAATGCCGAGGTGATGTTTAGAGTGAAAAACATCTTGGTGTTCCTCGGCATTTATGCAGAGAAATGCTTAGATATTGATTGGACACTTTAATACCTTGGCATTTTTAACATTCTAGGAAGAAGATCTCATATTCCTTGACTTAGTTAAAATGTCACTTACTAGCAGGTATCAGTGATTCTCATAAATAGTAAAGTTCAATCATTTATGTTCTACAATGAATAAGTGGTGTCTGTGTCTAAAAATGCCTACCAATACGGCTCATCAATATCTTCTTCCCAGAATGTTGAAAGATGCCAAGGAATGCTGAGATGCTTTTCACTCTGGATGATACCTTGGCATTTCTCGGTTAAAATGCTGAGAAACGCCGAGGTAAGGAGTAGGGTGAAAGATACCTCTGTGTTTTTTGGCATTTTTGCGGAGAAATGCCAAGGTTGAGAATAAGGGAGAAAGGTACCTCAGCATTTCTCTGCATTTTTGCCAAGAAATGCCAAGGGGAGAGTAACATTCCAGCAGACCTCGGTGTTTCACGGCAAAAATTGCAGAGAGATGCCGAGAAAAGGATTTTTGTACAAATTTCCTCGGCATTTCTCGCCAAAAACTGCCAAGGATGGCCCATTCTCAGTGTTTTGGCTCTCGTAGTGGGAATTAGAGAGTGTTCCATTTTTATATTGAGGGGTAACAATTATGTTGCTATGCTGGCATGTCTGTGGACATGCACAATTCCAGTGGATGACCTAATTTTGATTTAAAATGCAACTGTTATACAAGATAAATTACATGTTTTTGCACGTGATGCCCTACCGCAGGGTCTGGCAGAAAAATATGCATTTGTACTGCTGTGGTTAAGGTATTTAAATCCCTTTTTAGCTCTGCTGACCAAAGGTTGCAGAGCTTATGTCACCGCTCACGTCTGTCCATCTGTGGTTGGGCCTATACATATTGGAAACACAATAGTCTATTTAATGAAGAATATTTCAAAGGTTGAGAGGACCAATTTAAAACCACCAGTTGCCTTTTGTAGGTGAGCTATAATTTGATGGAAAATTATGAGCCAAAATGGTTTTTAGGATATAAAATTCCCCATTTGGCAAAGTAATTGGATTAGACTTGCCAAATTTATAGGATATATAGACAATGTCCAAAGCTAGAATTTTATGTATCATATGTGACCATGACCTATTTTTGTGAGGTCACCATGCCTGTAAAGTTGAAAGAGGTGATTTTGTTATGGTAGGGTGTAGGTTGGACATCAATGGCAATGTCTGCACAGCACCAGGCCGACAGGCCTCTTGTATTACTTAATCTGGGTGATCTTGTTCTTCTGTCCCAAGGTCACTGAGGATATAAAGTTAAGGACTCGCTCATTGTTCTCGTGGCACATGCAACAACATCCATCACAGGAATTGCACAAATAAGCTATGATTAGATGTTGAGCAAAGTGCCATCTGGTGGACAAAGAGACACTAAAATCACATAAGGTATATATGTTGAGAAGCCGCTTGAGGACTCGCAACTTTGAAATGAAGAGGTGCAATATAGCCACAGTGCCAGCAGAACATTTGGCCCATGGGCCTCTTGTTTTATTATTGTAAGATTATAATTTTCCAGAATCACTGGCAAAGAGAATGTAAACCTGTGAAATGTTCAGCTTCATGGTGCATCAAGTGTATACTGATATACATGTAGAGGTAGTTTCTGTATCACTGCAATTTTTAATATATGCATGATATATTGTGATAAGACTTTTTATCCCCTGCCCACAAAGGGGGGGGGGGGCGGGGTGGATATTGTAGTGGGTTCCTTCTGTGTGTCCGTCTATCCAAAAAATCTTGGGTCCATTGCATATCTTAGCAACTATAACAACTACCCCTTTAAAGTCTTCAGGGTTGGTAGATCTTATGTACCAGGTGTGCATAGGAGTAGTTCTTGTGGTCTGTTACCTACTTTTGTTAATTAATTAACAATGTTTGTGGAATCTGCTGCAATTTTGTGTGGGCCATATCTTGGAAATTATGAGAGGTAGCCCTTTAAAATTATCAGTGTTGGTAGATCTTATGTTGTAGGTGTGCATAGGCATACTTGGTATGGGTTATTACTTTCCTTTAATTCATTAATGAAGTTTGTTTTAATAAGTCTGCAGCAATTTTGGCCAGACCATATCTTAGCAGCTATTAGTGTTAGCCCTGTGAATTGTTCAGAGTTGATAGATCTTATGTAGTAGATCTCATCCTTACCTATTATTAGTTCAGCTGACTTTTCATGATACATATACCCCCCCCCCCCCCCCCCCCCCCCGAAAAAGCATGGCTCGTTATGTTTTCAGGCTTGTGGGTGGGGAGTGTAGCCAGCATAGACTCAGCAACAACTTGTTTCTTGTTGCTGCCTGCATATAATATGTTGACTGACATTTGCAATGAAGTTTTTCACACATGCCAGGTTGTGTTGATGGGCACTTGTGATGAAGTCTTTTACTTGTACATTTACCTTGTTGTGAGTCATATCTGTGATAATGTGGTGGAATGTCAGATGCTTAATGTGGCTGCATGCACAATTCACTAATTTTTGATGCAATTTTTGGTTTCTGAAGCTGGCTTGGCACAATTATGAAACCGTAATCATTTATCTGAATATTTCATGCACAGTGATGGATTTGTAGATTTACCATGAGATGTGCAGTATTTAAAGATACAGTGGAACCTCCCAGTTAAAATCTCTCCATAAAGGGCAAGACTACTCCTCCATTACAACCACCAGTGATATTGGTGGATTGCACCATATTGCAATCCCGTTTCTGCCCATGTTTAACATTTTGTATTCTGTATTAAATTAATTCACTTCCCTATGTAGAACTCTTTTTGTTTCCATTGTGGGTGATCACAATAGAGAGATTCTACTGTGAATGTATTAAGTTGCAAACTACAGCAGAAACTGATGGAAATATGTGATGCCAATCATGCAGTCTAAGGTGCCCTCTATTGGATGGCCAATTGAACTTGCTGTTCTGTCTTTTTGCTGTTAATATCAGTGTGTGGTGAATTGCATTTAAGATTTAAAAGAATTAAACCTTTCAGTCGAAGTCTTTAGCCCGAGTCAACAACTTTCCTTGGTATGCTTTTGTCACACAGCTCATGAATGGACATCAGAGCAAACTCTGGAACTGTTGATGTAAGGCTACACTTGCTGGCGCTTTAGTGACGGGTCTTCAATGTGGAGGGGGGTAAAGTTCCTTACTGGCGTACTGGGCATTTCTGTTGACCATACTGTATACTAGAATTCCCTTTATTTGCTATGCTTTATACCAACCATTATTTCTCAATTTTCTTATTTTCCATACCTTTTACTAGAGCAAGATTATTGCCTGTGCCAGTGTACTGGGACCCCCCTCCCCCTCCCAACTTCTTTGTGAGGAGTTTGAATCTCAAATCAATATAATGATTCAATAAGCAGGATGTTTCCCGTAAAAATAAGCGAGCAAAGGTTTAAGCTGGAGACATGGTGAGTAATTTAACTTAAATATGTGCTTGTTCATGTGTCATATTAAAGTTCATAGGCATAAAGTATTTCGTGAGTTGGTATTTTCACTTTTATTGCTATTGCAAAACATGAATTCGTGGCAGTAATATCTGGATGGCATTGTATGGATTTTGCATATCTCACAATCATGAAGAAGAACACATCAGTTGACCCTAAGTAGAAAATTGTAATTAAAAATATAAATCTTGGGGAATTGTCTCATTTTAATTCAGCTGACCTTCATTTTAGGGTTGCAGGGCCTGTGCAACAACTTACCTCAGGCTTCCTGTCCTGGAACAATTTCTAGCTCACCGTACTTGGCAGTGGGTAGAGCTTATAGTATGCATCTTGGATGGCTTGTCCATCCGCAGGCTGTCTATCCATCAACACTTCTCGGCTGCGAATTTTTCTCCAAAACCATTAAAAGCAGGTCTGTGTGGTGGGGATCTGCCTAGTGGCTCTCAGCCAAACTTTTTTAAATGGTCATGCAAATGATATTTGTATTTTTGTGAATATTCATTCTTTTTTTTTTTGTGGAAAATCTTGAAAAAATCTCCAAAACTGCCAGGCCAATTGCTGCGAAATTGCAATGAAACACTTTGGGGACACCCCAGACCTTAATTGTTCAAAAGATGGTACTGCAATTTTTTTCTGATGTTTTATGAATGTCAGTGTGTTTTGTCAGTAGTTTTGATTTTTTTCGCCAGAATGAATGAGCAGGATTGTTCAAAACTATTATCAGTTATTCTTGAACTAAAACTCTTACATGTTGTTTGCAAACATGGTTGAGATACATTGGATACTTATGAACTTGCATTAAGTTTGAAATCAGAAAAAAAAATGCTTTTTAGCTCTGCTGACCTAAGGTCTCGGAACTTATGCAATCACTCATGTCTGTCAGTCCATGAAAGCGTGGATGAAAGAATAACCTTTTTGAGGAATTGACCATTCAAACATGGAGAGGAAGCAAGAAAGTGCTTTTGGATTAACAGTGCTGTGAAGTATTGGAAGATTTTCAAACAAAATTCTGATTACTCCCATAGACAGGCTTTGTCTGTAAACCATACATGATTAGTCTAATCATCAAAGAGGTGCAAAGTGACAGATACATGAAGATTGGAAAAGCAAGTAACACTTTGAAAGATCAAATCAGAGTATGCACACAGAAAGGATGGAGTGTTCCAGATAAAAACAAGAAGCTACCTATTATGTATGCAACCATAAAGATTCATAAGAATCCAGTTAAATTAAGATACGTCATAGCAGCAAAACAGTGGGTAACTAGAAAGGAAGATTTGTTTCAAAGCAAATCTGTCTGTGTGCCTTCCAAAGTTGTAAATATTAAATGGTATCAAATTTTGTGCTTTGGTACTTCACATTCCATTAAGCTTATGGCTGGATGAAAATTTCAAAGGTCCAAATGACCTTGACCTTTGACCTTTAACCTTTATAGGTTACATGTAAATTGCAAAAATGTACAGTGTTACAAAACCCACAGTTTAAGTCCAACATGATTAGAATTGGATGGACATTGGCCAAGTTATGGCTAGGTGAAACTTTCAAAGGTCCAGATGACGTTGATCTTTGACCTTCGGGGGGTCAAATGTAATTTTCAAAATGTGAAGTATTGCAATAGCTACAATTTGAGCCAAACACGATCAAAATTGGACAAAATTGACCAAGTTATGGCTAAAAGAAAGCCACCATCGAAAATGGCCTTTGACCTTGAAATGACCTTTGACCTTAAGATGACCTCTACCTGAAGTGAACTTTGACCTTTAAAATGATGTTTGACGTAAAATTGGCCTTTGACCTTGACATGACCTTGACATTTGGAATGACCTTGGCCTTGCAATGATCGGACTCCTATATACTTAAAACTGCATCTACTATAGTATATAAGATATTGAAGATTTAAAACTTTAATTAGCCCTCATTTGCATAATTTTGAAAAGCATGACCTATCATTATAAAAAGGCGAGACTTCAAAAATATGCAGTGTAACAACACAACAGCTACAATTTGAGCCCAACATGATCAAAATTGGATAAAAATTTACCAAGTTATGGCTAGAAGAAAGCTACCATCAAAAGTGGCCTTTGACCTTGAAATGACATTTGACCTTGAAAGGACCTCTACCTGAAGTGGTCCTTGACCTTCAAAATGACATTTTGGCTTTAAAATCACATTTTGACCCAAAACCAACCGTTGACCTTGACATGACCTTTGACTTTGACATGACCTTGACATTTGAGATGACCTTTGCCTTGATATGATCGAACTCCAATACACTCGGCACTACATCCACTATAGTATATAAGATATTGAAGATTTAAAACTTAAATTAGCCCTCATTTGCATAATTTTGAAAAGCATGACCTCTCATTATAAAAAGGCCTGACTTCATCCATAGAAGTATAATTGTGCCAAGTTTGGAGTTTCTACGTATATTGCTTTTCAAATGAAATGTCGGACAAATTTGCCTGTAAAGAAAGAAAGAACTAGGAAAGATGATTTGCTGCATAGCAAATCAGTGTGTGTGTGTCTTCAAAGCATATTGGTGGGGCAATGCACAACTATTCCATAACACTGGAGTACAAGTTGGAATGGCTTCTCTATCTATTATAGCTTTGAAGTTATTCAAGATATAAAATTTCTAATGGTGCTATTTAGCATAATTTAAATTGCTACAACTTTTAATTTTAATTCATTAGCTGCGCAATGGTTAACAACCCCCTAGTAGAAGTTGGTCACATGTAGATTGCGCAGTGTTAAAATGCCAAAAATTTTAACCCAACATGAACCAAATCGGATGAAAATTGACTAGGTTATGGCAACATGAAACTTTCAAAGGGCCAAATTACCTTGACCTTTGCCCTTCGGAGGTTAGATGTGCTTATAAAAATGTGCAGTGTTGCAATACCTACAATTTGAGTCCAACTTGATTAGAATTGGATGGAAATTGGCCAAGTTATGACTGGATGAAACTTTCAAAGGTCCAAATGACCTTGACCTTTGACTTTTAGAGGTCACATGTAAAATTCAAAATGTATAGTGTTACCATAGCTACATTTGAGCCCAACATGATCAAAATTGGATAAAAATTGACCAAGTTATGGCTAGAAGAAAGTTACCATGAAAAGTAGCTTTTGACCTTGAGAGGACCTCTACCTGAAGGGAACCTTGACCTCAAAAATGATATTTTGGCTTAAAATTGACCTTTGACCTTGACATGACCTTGACATTTGAGATGACCTTTACCTTGCTATGATCAAACTCCTATACACTCAGAACCACATCTACTATAGTATTTAAGATATTGAAGATTTTAAACTTTAATTAGCCCTCATTTGCATAATTTTGAAAAGCATGACCTCTCACTATAAAAAGGCCAGACTTTATCCATAGAAGTATAATTGTGCCAAGTTTGGAGTTTCTACATATAATACTTTTCAAATGAAATGTCAGACAAATTTGCCTGTAAAGAAAGAAAGAATTCCTAGAAAAACAGAAAAGTGTGTGTCGAGACACACACTTTAAATATAGAAATAGAAAAGATGATTTGCTGCATAGCAAATCAGTGTGTGTGTCTTTAAAGCATATTGATGTGGCAATGTACAACTCTTCCATAACACAAGAGTACAAGTTGGAATGGCATCTCTATCTATTATAGCTTTGAAGTTATTCAAGATTTAAAATTTCTAAAGGTGCTATTTAGCATAATTTAAATTGCTACAACTTTTGTTTTAGATTCATTATATGCGCAATGGCCAACAACCGCTAGTAGAAGTTGGAATGGCATCTCTATCTATTATAGCTTTGAAGTTATTCAAGTATTAAAAGTTCAAATGCTGCTAATTAGCATAATTTAAATGGCTACAACTTTTGCTTTAGATTCATTACATACGCACTGGTCAGTAACCCCCTTGTAGCAGTTAAAATGACATCTCTATCTATAATAGTTTTGAAGATATTCAAGTTTTAAAATTTCAAATGCTGCTAATTAGCATAATTTAAATGGCTACAACTTTTGTTTTAGATTCATTAGATGCGCAATGGTCAATAACCCCCTAGTAGAAGTTGAAATGACATCTCTATCTGTAAAAGTTCTGCAGATAATCAAGTTTTAAAATTTTAAATGCCCCTAATTTGCATAATTATAAATATCTTCATTCCTCTGTATAAAACGGTCAAAGTCCTTGTATGGAGGGAGGTACAATCATGCAACCAAATCGGATGAAAATTGACCAAGTTATGACAAGATGAAACTTTCAAAGATCCAAATGACCTTGATCTTTGCCTTTTCGAGGTAACATGTTCTTATAAAAATGTGGAGTGTTGCAATGCTACAATTTGAGTCCAACATGATTAGAATTGGATGGAAAATGGCCAAGTTATGACTGGATGAAACTTTCAAAGGTCCAAATAACCTTGACTTTTGACCTTTAGAGGTAACATGTAAGTTTCAAAAATATGAGGGTTACAATAGCTACAATTTGAGCCCAACATGATCAAAATTGGATAAAAACTGAGCAAGTTATGGCTAAAAGAAAGCCACCATCGAAAGTGGCCTTTGACATTGAAATGACCTTTGACCTTGAGATGACCTCCATTTGAAGTGAACCTTGACCTCAAAAATGACATTTTGGCTTGAAATTGACCTTTGACCTTGACATGACCTTGAATTTGAGATGACCTTTACCTTGCTATGATCGAACTCCTAAACACTCAGAACCACATCTACTATAGTTTATAAGATATTGAAGATTTAAAACTTTAATTAGCCCTCATTCGCATAATTTTGAATAGCATGACCTCTCATTATAAAGAGGCCAGACTTTATCTATAGAAGTATAATTGTGCCAAGTTTGGAGTTTCTACATGTAATAGTTTTCAAATGAAATGTCGGACAAATTTGCCGGTAAAGAAAGAAAGAAAGAAAGAAAGAAAGAAAGAAAGAAAGAAAGAAAGAAAGAAAGAAAGAAAGAAAGAAGAAAGAAAGAAAGAAAGAATTCCTAGAAAAACAGAAAAGTGTGGGCTGACACACACACTTTAATTCCTAGAAAAACAGTATGTCTGTGGTGGCCACAGACATAATGAAAAATGTAGCCAAAGAATTAACACATATACTGAAACTAATTTTAAAAGTCCTGAGAAGCTACTGTGATAAAATAGTTGATACAGGGGTTAATCGTATGTGGATTACAGAGAGTACTCGAGATATCTTGAGGGATACGTGTATAGAATATCTAAGCACCAAGAGCACAGCCATTTCAGTCCATACTTTTGACTTTTCAACCCTTTACATGAAAATAAATCTGGAGGACCTGAAAGACAAACTCAAATGGGTGGTGGATAAAGCATTTAAGGGTGGCAGTAACCAGTGGGTAAGAGTGCAAGGGAAAGAAGTGTGGTTTGAAACAGGAAAAAACAAGGTAGGAAACATATATTCAAAAGAAGATATCAGATGTATGATTGACCATATTGTGGACAATGCTGTCTTGAACCCTTTCCCCCTTAAACCTGCACATGTACATTGCGCCGTGTTACAATACGCACAATGTAAGCCCAACATGAACCAAATCGGTTGAAAATTACGGAGTTATGGTAAGATGAAACTTTCAAAGGGCCAAATGACCTTGACCTTTGCCCTTTTGAGGTTAAATGTTCTTATAAAAATGTGCAGTGTTGCAGTACCTACAATTTGAGTCCAAAATGATTAGAATTGGATGGAAATTGGCCAAGTTTTAACTGGGTGAATTTTTCAAAGGTCCAAATGACCTTGACCTTTGACCTTTAGAGGTCACATGTAAGTTTCAAAAATGTGCAGTGTACAATAGCTAGAATTGGATGGATATTGGGCGAGTAATGGCTGGAGGAAACTTTCAAAGTTCCAAATGACCTTGACCTTTGAAGGTCACATATAAGTTTCAAAAATGTGCAGTGTACAATAGCTATAGTTTGAGCCCAACATGATCAAAGTTCGATAAAAATTGACTAAGTTATGGCTAGAAGAAAGCCACCATCGAAAGTGGCCTTTAACATTGAAATGACCTTTAACCTTGAGATGACATGTACCTGAAGTGAACCGTAACCTCAAAAATGATATTTTTGGCTTAAAATAGACCTTTAACCTTGACTTGACCTTGACATTTGAGATGACCTTTACCTTGCTATGATCGAACTCCAATAAATTCGGAACCACATCTACTATAGTATATAAGATATTGAAGATTTAAAACTTGAATTAGCCCTCATTTGCATATCTTTGAAAAGCATGACCTCTCATTATAAAAAGGCCAGACTTCATCTATAGTAGTATAATTGTGCAAAGTTTGAAGTTTCTACGTGTAATACTTTTCAAATGAAATGTCGGACAAATTTGCCTGTAAAGAAAGAAAGAAAGAAAGAAAGAAAGAAAGAAAGAAAGAAAGAAAGAAAGAAAGAAAGAAAGAAAGAAAAAGAATTCCTAGATAAACAGTATGTCTGTGTTGGCACAGACATAATTGAAGGCCAGCCGCCCACTGTCTTGGCAGCTGTGTACATGAGGCGTGAATGTAGTAGCTACCCAAACAAGTGTTATCTGGATATGGAATTAAACACCTTAATAAACAGTAGTAATTGGACAAGTACATTATGGTGGGCAGCTAACTCAAACTGACTGTTCAACCCTAGACCTGGGTATGGAACAAGATTGTTCCTATTTTTGTCCTTGTTTTGCACCCATTTTTTCTATCAATCAAAACAAAATGGTTAAACACACTGAAGTTTTAGTACAATGTTTCTTTATAACATCTCAGACCCGTTTTGTCAGTGTGACATTCGATTGATTATTATGTGATACATTGTCACAGTCGTGGAATTACTACACCTATATTTCGCTGTAATGGAAGCTTTGAAATCAGAATCATATTGAAATTAATTTGTAAACACGGCAAGAAAAAAAAAACGCTATTCTGGTTTTATGAGTAATGCCTAATTTGGCCAGTTCCTTCCATTGCCCAGCGATGGAACTGCATTTGGCAACAGCAGTAGTTTTTTCTCGCCAAACCTATCCTAAACATCGTCATATTTGACAAATCAAAGTCACTTTCCACAAAATGTTCGCTACATAGGTTAGATCAGTTCCCAGAGCCTTGTCACTTGTCTCTGTAAATCATGACTGCATGCGTCCATGCTCTCCGTAATTTCACTTTTCAGGTCTCTGGGGGAATGTCAACAAGCTGTAGAACTTGCATTGCTACAATTAACAGCAACACACCGACCCATCTTGGGCAGGAAAAGGGACGTAAATGAATATTTCTACACGTATTCTTAATCCTGTTGATGAAGGGTGAATAAAATATGTTTAAACCAAGTGACACTTGACAGCAATAGTTCACAAGCATGGGCGGAGACTTCCCTGTCAGCCAGCTGTGTTACGTTTGTGACGTCACTGGCCTTTCGCACCTTGTGGGTGTCGGAAATGAATGGAAAGCAACAATTGAAGGCACCGTGAGTTTTTAAAATAAGAATGTGAATAAAAGTATTTTCACATCCAAAGCGCACCGTATGGTGAGAACAAACCATGAGTCACCCATGTATCAAATTTGAACCTGGTCAACCAAGAGAACCTTTAAGCCAAGAAAATGATCAAGACCAGGCAGCTACCCTCATGGATCTGGATAGAAAGCTTCAAGGAAATATCTTCATCACTAGGTTATATGACACAAAAAAGCTTTCAACTTTGAAAATGTTTCATACCCTGGCATCAGAGGAAATGTCACCGAAAGCCATGCATATGGTGTCTACATAGGACAGGTACTAAGAATAGCTAGAAACACGATGAAAATAGATTTCATCGCTAGAACTTGTTTTCCTACAGAAAATAGAAAATAAAGGATACAATTCATGTCAGGTGCAAAATGTAAAAAAAAAAAAAACGTTTGAGACAACACAGCGCTATCATGAATAAATACAATACTACAGAAACAGCTATATTGCAAGAACAATATTGACACCCAAGACAATGAACTATATGATAGGACAAGCAGACACTGTTCAGACTTATGCAATACTTTCAGGTGTGCTTGTGATATTTTGTGGATGTGTGAAGCATTGGGCTTGTAAAATGCATTGAACCCAGCCTAAATTATCAACTAGCCCATTGCAAGCTGGGATCTATGTGCATGTCTCAAATTTCCTTGATGGTCTTTGCCAGTTCTGTAACAAGACTAAAATAACTAGTTAAATGAAGGAAAAAATGTATACCAACGACATCAGCCGTCCATCTGTGAACATTTTGCTTGTAAGCACAATCCAGTCGACAGTTCTTAAGATAATCACATATAATTTTCAGGACTTATCAAGCGTATGAAAATCTAGGTCGAGTTTAATATTGGTGGCGCCACCTGCAGTATTATATAATACATATGTCGAAATGTGAAAATCTTGTGAGAACTCTAGCATCCTTAATATGTGATAAAACTTCATGAAATTTAGTGGGATTGTGAAGGAGGTCAAAGTCCAAGCTGTCTTTGGTACTAGTGGTGCCACCAATAATTTGATGAAAATTATTAGCCAAAATGTGTTTTAAGATATACAATTCCTTATCTCTTGAAAAGTACCTGGATTAGACTTGCCAAATTTATAGGATATATAGACCATGTGCAATGCTAGAATTTTGTGTAATATCAGTAACCTTGACCTTTTTTGTGAGGTCACCAGGTCTGTAAAGTTGAAAGTGGTGATTTTGGAATGGCAGGGTGTAACTTTTAATTGGACATCAATGGCAAAGAGAATTGAGCCTTCTCAGCAAAATTGCACTTGATTACATTGTGGATAAAACTGTAACTGGTGACCTTCTTTGTGGGTCCTCATGACAATGAATATAGACTTTGGTGCTTTTGTCCAAGTTTGTTGTTTTTCTTCAATAACTCCAAAAGTTATGACCCGATTTGAACAAACAGACCATGTATGGAAAGCAGGATGTGGGGTGCACATTTTGAACTGTAACAATTTTTTACTTTGAGTTGAAGGTCAAGGTCAAATGGCCAGCTTGAATAGGGGTCATGTCGTGAATGTTCTGCACCCCACAATTTTTTAATTAGGCCCATGTATCGTTTAGAAGTTTGTATAAAAATCTTTATCTACCTCAATGTTGGCGGCCCTACGTTATGTAATATACAGGTCAAAATGTGAAAATCATGTGATCAGACTAGCATCCTTAATTTGTGATGCATATTAATGAAATAGAGTGGGATTGTAGAAGAGGTCAAAATCTCAGTTGGTCATGATACTAGTGAAGCCACCTATACGTTGACAGAAAGTATGAGTTAAAATGTCTTGAAAGATACAAATTCCATAAGTTGAAAAATAATTGAATTAGGTAAGCCAAATTTATAGAATATATAGATCATGTCCAATGCTAATATATATGTAAGATGAATGACCTTGACCTATTTTTGTAAGGTCACCATACCCGTTAAGTTGGAAGAGGTGATTTTGTTATGGTAAGGTGTAGTTTGGACATCAGTAGCTTGGAGAATTGGGCCTCTAGATCAAAATTGCACTCGAGTACATTGTAAATAAAACTCTACTTGGAATACCTACATTATTGGTCACCATGATCCAATGATTGTATAACTTTGGTCTATTTTAAGGTCATTAAGGACTTAAGAAAGGGACATTTGATTGAACATTTTGCATAAAGAAAAGGGACATTTAATTGAACATTTTGAATAAAGAAAAGGGACATTTAATTGAACATTTTGAATAAAGAAAAGGGACATTTAATTGAACATTTTGAATAAAGAAAAGGGACATTTAATTGAACATTTTGAATAAAGAAAAGGGACATTTAATTCAACATTTTGAATAAAGAAAAGGGACATTTAATTGAACATTTTGAATAAAGAAAAGGGACATTTAATTGAACATTTTGAATAAAGAAAAGGGACATTTAATTCAACATTTTGAATAAAGAATAAGGCTAATGATGCCAAATGTATCGTGGAAGTTTGATATTGCTTAATATGGCTAACCTTGATTAATTTTTTGAAGTTCTTGGATTCAATACATTACAGAAAATGACTTTTTGGTGAGAGCATTAACCCCTTGGGCCTCTTGTTTCCATATTTTAAATTCTATTAAAGCTAGGCCTTTCATTTTTGTACCAAAGAGTAATTCCCTAGGGTTTTTACATATGCCTTATTTTTTGGATGAGCTTTACAAAATTTCAAGGTCATGGTAACCCAATACATATTTATTTGTTTTGAATGTGTTGAAAATGTTGCGTGGCATCAATATATCATTGTATTTTATACACCTGTACCAAAAATTTACTGCAATTCATACATTTCATGATTAATTAGAAACTTTTGAAATTGCGAATCAAAATTAAATCTCAAAATCAGCCACCATATTGGCGAACTCAATCTGTTTGGGAAGGGGCGTGCGGGGGAGGGGGGGGGGGGATGGGTGTGAACAAGGACAGAAAGGAGGGACTAATAAAGTGCATTCTACCCAAGCTATGATTCTAATATATGCCTGTGTTGGTAGTTGCCCCAAGTAAAACAAGCAGTCAGAGAGCATTTCTCAGCTGCTACCTTTGTCTTTGGTTAAGCAAAGTGTCATGACGTCAGTCTGAAAGCAAGTACACAAGCATTATGAGGAGGTCTGTCAGTGTTTTGGCAAGTATTTCGTTTAATATATTTTAGCTTTTGATCGTATGATTGCTCATCAAGGATATAGTAAGCAAATGGGATGCAGTGATTTTGACTGACGGCAAGCCTTGTCATTGCACAAGGCTGCATGACCAAGGCTTGGAATGGCCTCCATTGATGACTTGATGAGCACAAGCATTGACCCCTGTATAAACACTCCATGACCCATCTTCTATATTTTCGATGTTAAAGATATTATGCCAAGGGGTCAGACACAGGATCCCCAACTGTGGCAGAGTTCATTCATGATTTGGTTTATTTAATATCATTATCATTGCCTGGAGATTCAGATGCTGGTTCCCTGAATACAGCGACAACAACTACAAGAAAGTTCATTTCATTTAACATTGCACCCAAGTCTCTGATTTTGCCATACATATAATATATTTACCTAGATTTAAGATGACGATTAAGAGAGCTTTCATGAAAGTACAAACGTGCCTGGTCTTCAGTCAGTGGTTTTTGCTCTGTCTAGCAAGTCATGCTGCAGCTGCCACAAGTGCACTTGCCATGCAGTGCAAAAACCGCTGACTTGGGCCTTCTCCACTGTAGTATGGAATGAGTTACATGTAATCTAGCTAGCATTGGGAAAACCCTTGACAGTTGCCAGTGTTCAGTTGGGGGGGGGGGGGGGGGGAGGTGGTATAAATAACAAAAAAGGTTGTGTCTTTTGAAACCCCAGCTTGATTTTTTGTAATGTCTGGAATTCGTTTCTGAAACTGTTGTGGTCATCCTTCCATCATTGTCCATCCGTCCATTGTCCATCAACAATGTACATTTTTGACTTTTCCAAAATTGTCAGCTAGATTCACTTCAAACTTCATGTGATGTACCTTGGGTGGGTCTCTACCAAGTTTGTTTAAATGGTCAGGGTCCAGTGATTTTTTTTTTGGCGGGGTGTGGTGGGGTGGAGGGATGGGTGGGGGGGGGGGTGTTATGAATTTTGGGTTCATTTTTCGACAAAAACTTTTTAAAAATCTTCTTTTCTGAAACCACGTGGCCAATTGTTTGAAACTGCATAGGGACACTTCTGAGACCTGTAAAACTCAATTTGCTCAAAAGTTGGCATTAATGAATTTTTATGTGTTTTACTAATTTTGACTGCATCTCTAAGCTGTGTCTTGGATTATGCTGGAATTTGGCGAAAATGTTCCTTATGGAAAGGCCAAACAAACATCTTCATTAGTTGATAATACAATGGATCCCTGATTTTTTAAGATCTTTTCAATCAGGATACTTATAGCTTAATGCATGTATTCCTATTGATTGCTATTTAAGTCAATGGGGTTTGCAATGGTAAATTACATTTTTCAACTTCTACAACAGCACTGGCTGAATTCACTTTAAACTTGGTGGGGAGGTACCTTGACTGGGTCTCTACCATGTTTCATCAAAGGGTCATGATCCATTCAGTTTTTGAATTATTATGGATTCTTTGGTTCATTTTTTGGCAGAATCTTTTAAAAAAGCTTAGTTACATAGTCTTCTCTCTTGACCACCATTGCCAAGACCTCCGTGTCTGGCCAAATTGTCCAGCACAATTGAGTTTAGTTACTCACTTGATTGTTCCCAAAAACCTGATGGTCCTGGTGGGGGCGTCTCTGGATTCTTCTTGGACCCGGTGGTGACTCCTGCTATGCATGCACCTTTGTACTTCTTCCTTCTCAGGTGCCTTAACGGGGTGGTTGAATAGAGTTGGAAGCTTTGTGATCTTTCATTCACATACACTGTATTAGTTTTGCACTTTACCTTCTGCAGAAAACCCCTTTTAAGTGGTGCAAGACTCTTTGAAGGCAAGGATATTTGATCTACAGATACCTGTTGAAATGTGGAAGTAGAGCTGGTCGCTTTGGCCTGAAACTGAGATTTCAGCATGGTGTCCTGATGATCAGATTGCAGTGACAGGGAGGACAGTGTCCACTTGGCAATTGCTGCTTGGCAGCGTGCCGTTAGTATTGACCCAGTAAACACTTTTCCTTTACCTTTGTTGGGAAGATGGCTTCACAGAATCACTTTACAGCCGCCTTAGATGACCATGAGCACTGCTTTGGTTGTCTCCAGTAATTGGGCTGTGCTCTCACGAGAAAACATGTCGATTCTTTGTTGATTGGGAAGAGAGGACCAGTAGCGGGTATACGAGCAGGCCAGGCAGAAGAGCAACAATGCTAGATGTAGGTGGCAAGTTCTTGCAGCCAAACAATGGGTTTTGGATGTAGTCGCAAGCAAGGAGGCATGGAATCACCTTGCTGTGATTATGAGTGCCCAGCTAACCTTTGATGACAACTAATGCTCCTTTAGCCAGAGACCCAAGGTTGACCTTGCCTTGTGGTCTATGGCTAGGAACACACAGATTCAGGCTGACATGCTCAGGGCACTGATGGCCCCCTCTCAGCCCACCACTTTGAGGATACCTCCGAAGAGGCAGGCTAAGCAAAAGCTGAATCTTCCAAGATCTGGAGGGGGGCAATCCAAGGACTCAGAGTCCAAACAGCACGGTGGTGAAGCCAAGATGGAAGCTTCGGGTTATCGTCTGGGCATCCCAGAACCCTGGCCTATGACCTGAGTGCTTGGGTCCAAGTGCTTTGTTGAAAGTCTGGGTGTCCCGGAACACCAAAGCTCCGACCAACTTACTGAACTCCCAGGTCCAAGAGCTTGGGTTTAAAGTCCGAGCATGTTGGACACACAAAAGGGTACCCAAGTCTGTGGTGGCATCCTCTCCCTGTAGTGAGCCTTCAGCCCCTGTGGTGATGGCTCCCTGCATGACCCAAGCTCCACCTCTGGCTCCTCTGGCCCTTGTATTGGCTCCGCAGGTTGCTCCTCTGGGTTCCTCCCAAACTGAGCCACTAGCGGTTCCACTGTGCTGAGTTTGTGCATTGACACCTTGCCTCTCTTTTGAGGAACAAGCAGAGCTGAAGCTCCTCGAGGAGCAATGGTTGCGGGAGGAGACTTTCTTCATCCTCCTGTGCCATCATGTTAGCCACACATGAGCGGACCACCAGGGAAGAGAGCTTGCTGCCTCTGTGTTGAGTCAGCCCTCAGGTTCAGAAGCTTTGGCAGCTCCAGCAGGCTCCCTCCGGCCAGCAAACTTCAGGGTTGGCAGCAGTTGTGGACTCTGCACTGAGCCTCCCCGAGACTCCAGAGTTCTTGCAACTCCAGCAGGCACCCTTCTGCCAGTGGACTTCTGAGTCGGCGGTAGTTGTGGTTCCTGCACTGTGTACCCCAGAAGTCCCACTCACTCATACCACCTGGGAAGAGCAGATGCAGGTGGCGACAAATTCCAGGGAAATCATTACTACCCCTTTGTGAGGTGTGGTAACTGGAGACCTGCTTCTGTCACAAGTGGCCGCTCCATTGCCTGTGAACAAACTTATGTTCAACAAGGCTTTGGGCATCCCATGACCCTCTTGCCGTCACCCAGTCTTTGGGCATCTGTAGAAGGAGGATGAGTTCCTGCTTTCAGATTCATCTATCAGCAGGTCCAGGCCAGGGGCTTCCAGCTGGTCCTCATGCTGCCGTCATTGCTTTGGGTGGCTTGGCTGCATGGCTTCCATGGCATGTGTGGAACCTGTTTCTGCCCCCCATGAATGCCACTCCAGCTCCACCTTAGGGCTTTGACCACATCAAAGCCCTTATTCAGAGCCTGGTGGGTTATTCTCCCCCCAATGGAGAAGAGTGAGGCTGTCACAAGGTCCTGCTGGGGCATATCCCTGGAGGATGGGCATCATAAGACCCCCATTCCTTTCTTGCCTTTTGTACCTGAGTTCAAATAACAGCTAACAGCCAAGATATGAGGCACTCAGGCTCCTGTGGAAACCGTGATTGCTGGCTTTAAGGGAAGCCCCGAAGCGTGGCCATCAGACCGTGCCCACTCCTCCTCCACCCCTCCCCGCCGGTTCAGTGTCGTGAAGTCCCAGGAAGAGCGGGAAGTGATCCAAGAATGGCAAGCAGTTTGCCAAAGGGAAGAAAATGGGCAACCTCAGGGCTCCTGACTTTTGCTTTCTGGACCCCCTAGTCTCTGGGCTGCCCTCCGCCACTGCTGTGGATGTCTCAGAGCACCTTGTTTGCAGTTGTCTTTTCACCTTTTGCACTCAATGGGAGTCCATTTGATACAATTCGCTCCTCTTAAAAACCCTGTGGCACAGCTGTTCGCTGCCCTGCGGCAAACACAAGCCTCCATTGTGCAGCCAGCCCAAGTGGTTTGCACCTCCCACACTGGAACTCAGAGTGTCAGTGTTCCTAGAGACAGTGGAGAAACTTTGGAGCAAGAGCGCCATAGAGGGGGTGCAGAATCCTGGTTTGCCCAGGTTCTCCAACCTACTCTTGCTTGTCTGCAAGCGGGATGGAGGTTGGCACCCTGTAATAGACCTGTCAATGTTGAAGATATACTTAGAGTTCCCTTCCTTCAGGATGGAAACCACTTACTCTGTGATGGTGGCTCTGCAGCCCCAGGAATGGCGATGTTCTTGCATCTCAAGGCCAATTGTGGAGACTTCACAAAAGTATCTGCGATTTGCATTTTCTGGCCATGTCTACCAGTTTAGGGCACTCCCGTTTGACCTTGCCACAGCGCCTTTGGTGTTCATCCGGCTCACACAGGTAGTTAGCTGCGCACCTTCATCAGAACGTCATCTACATTCATGTGTATCTGGAGGACTGGCTGATCTGGGTGCTATGGCACCTAGATTTCCAATGTCACACACAGTCCCTGTCCTCAATGGACTCCGAGGTTCCCCCTGGGTTGCTGTCACTGTCGTCCCTTGCAGCACCTCCTGGGGGACAGATGCTTGAGGGTCCAAGGCTTCCAAGCCCCTGCGCCAGTCCTCTCAGAGGACCCCTTTGGTGGACTGTGCAGGAGAACATTGTGTCTGGACAGATGTTGCCCTTTCTGGTGCAATCCATCATGGACTCAGACTCTTCTTTGTCCAGGTGGGGAGCCCAAGTGGATGGCTGGAAGGCATCAGGCATTTGGCCTTAGCAGTCCACTTCCCATCACATAGACTCGTTGGAACGGGAGGTGATATGCTTAGCGCTGTTCCACTTCCAGAACCTAGTGGAGCACAAACACATCCTCATAATGTGCGGCAACAGGACTGTGATTGCCTATCTCAATCAGCAAGGAATATCATGCTCGCGAATAGTGACTGAGCTGGCTGGATGCATCATACCCTGGAGCTCTGAACAAGATGTCCACATGCATGCAAGGCATGTCCCAGGACTTCAAAATGTTTTGGGTGACCAATTCTCAAGATTAGGTCAGCTGGTACAGACGGAGGGGTCACGGCACCCACATGTCATTCAGGCCATGTTGGCCAGGTAGGGTGCCCCACATGTCGATAGGTTCACAACAAGCGTAAATGGAAAACTTGTGGTTTATGTATCACCTGTCCTGGATCCCCAAGCCCTAGCAGTGGATGCTCTAGCCATGGACTGGACCAATCTTTGGGCATACACCTATTTGACTCTGCAGATCCTCCCAAGGGTTCTGCAGAAGGTTCGGTCCCAAGACTGCAATTTGATCCTGGTCTCCCCTAGGTGATGGAGGATAGCTTGGTCCCTGGACCTCCTGGAATTAAGGTTTGAACGTCTGCTTACTGGCAGGGACGTAAGTTCTGGTTCAACCATGGATGAGCATGTACCACAGGAACCCTCAATTGCTAAACCTGCATGCTTGGTGGTTGTGGCACAGGACATCCGTAATAAGGGTTTCTTGGAGCCGGTCGCAGATAGATTTGCCAGAGTGGGGCTTCCCTCCTCTTTTCTAATGGTTTACTCTGTCCTTGGACAGTGTTTTCAGATTGATGCTCTGCTTGGAAAATACATCCATGGTCTCCTCACATCCTGGACATTGCTGACTTCTTGCTTTACCAGTGAGAGGTCATTGGTAAGAGTTCAAGAACCATGGAAGGGTTCTGAGCAGCCATCTCCTGAGCCCTGGCGAATGTCTTGAACATTTGATTTGGGAGCAATCCTTATCTGTTGGGGCTCATTGCATCCTTCTACACAGACACACCAGTGGACAGTCAGGTCCTATCAAACAGTAGGACCTCCAGTTGGTGTTAGTCATGTTCACGAAGTGGCACTTTGAGTACCTACAGGACCCCAGATGGGTGGCCCTCAAGTACTGGACATGGAAAACTTCCTTTCTATTAACACTCACTTCATAGGCTGGAAGAAGCAAGATCCATGCTCTAGCACACGACCAAATCCAGTGGTCACCTGACCACTCCCAGGTGATGTTGAGGCCTCACTGGGGCTTGCTTGCAGAAAAACAAGTGGCTTGAGATCCTTCTATGGCCTTTGAGGGTTTTATCCTTCATGCTATGGATATGGCTCTTCCTGCAGAGGAAAGAGCCTTGTGCCCAAGGAGAGCAGTACGCTGGTACCTCTCTCATATGGAGGGTGTGTGGGGTCACAGGTCCGCCCTGTTTAGCACCTTGGTAGCCCTCAGAAGGAGCTAATTTGCCAAAACACGATCTCGTCGTGGATTAGGTAGGCAATCCTGAAGGCCTGTGAGAGATTGCTTTGGATAGGCCTACAACCTTACGAGACTTTACTGCCTCCTGTCACACCCTTAGGAATGTCATCATTGTCGACATTCTCTGGGCTTGGCGCTGGCCATCATCCACAACTTTCTCTGAGCACTACTTGCACAGCTTGATACTGTTGGAGGAGGGCATGTGCACCTTTGCCAGCATAACAGGCTCCTTTGCATTAGGTTCTTTATACTTGTCATTAGACTTCCCTTGTTCCCTCAGGGCATCACTGTGGTCCAGCGCACTTGTATGTTGCTCTCAGAGTTTTGACCAGCTAGATGCCTTTAGGTCTGCATATCAAGAGTAGGCCTGGACCTTATTTTGGACTTGTATCGGGCAGCTAGCTACCCTTGATGTCCCTGGCTGAGAGCCATTGGACCCAGTTTTGGACACTGCCTCATGGAACCATATTATATACTGGCGCCCTCCAGTTTTCCTGACTTGCCAGTCTTGTTAGATCTCCAGGACCAGAGGAGTAGAAATGGACAGTGTCATGCACCAATGTGACAGACAGCTATCAGGTTGGCAATTAATTTTCCAGTGGGCCCAGTGCAGTCCCATGCTGGTTGGTCAAGAGGGTTTCCTAGCTTAGCTGGGATCCTGCTGTCGGCAGCTGCAAGTCCAGGTACCTCTGAGGTTTTCCCTTCAGATGTTGCCTCCTCATTAGTACCAATGTCCCCCTTTCTCCCCACCCCAGGCTGTCGGTCCAGACGGACCTACACCCTCCTCTAATACATTTGTATATTAGCACTGGTGGTCGAAAGGTAACATTATGCAACTAATATGTGAATTTTTTTTAGTAATTTCGATATTAGTAAGTATAATTACCTCTGAACCACCAGAGAAGCCCAACCAACCACCCCGCTTCTTTCACACAGGTGAAGTCAACTTACCAATCATCAAGGAGGAAGGAAGTACAAGGGAGCATGCCAATCAAGTAGTCACCAACGGGTCCAAGAGGAACCAAGAGATGGCTACCGGGACCATCAGGTTTTTTCAAACAATTGAGTGAGTAACCCAGCTTAACTGTTTTAGGCGAGTTGGCCAGAAAAGGAGGTCTTGGCAATGGTGGTCGAGATACTAATACTGATATTACTGAAAATTTCACGTGTCTTGTCTGAAACTGCTCAGCCAATGCTTTGAAATTTCATAGGGATAATTCTGGGCAGGAGGGCAAGACTTACACAATATATGGGTGACTTATATCTCATTCACAAGGTCACAGGGCCATTTTGGTGAATGTAACTCTGTATCTGATAAGTTAACAACAACTTCAGCCAAGACCTTAATATTTTGCATGGTAGTAGTCCTCTTAGGTACACACTTAGACAGTATATGTGTGACCTCATTTACAAGGTCACAGGACCACTAACGTAAAACATTGATAACTTGAGAACTATTTGACCCAGGACCATGTTAGTATTCGTCTGTGAAAGTCAGACTTACACAGTACATGGGTGAACCTGATCCTATCCAAAGGCCACAGGGCTCCTAGTGTTACAAATTTGCAAGGGAAATTCTCATTTTTACTTCCTCTTAAAAATCCCGATCCCCTTGACCAAAGTGGGACTTATTATTGTTTAAATGTCAATGTCATCTGAGGATGGGCTGTTCACACAGCCCTTCTGTTTGACCTACTTTTGACTCAGCAAATCTTTTTGCCCATGTATGTCTTGGGTATGGTTGATCTTTGGCCCATGGTTACTACTAAACATGAATAGAAAAATACCGATGGGCTTTCCTTTGATGTTTTTAAATTTGACCATGGATAACCTTGAAAAGTCACAATAACATCTTTGTGTCCTTGTGTAACACGGGATGTTCGATCGTAGGACCCTTGTTATTATTGATCATTAATAGCAAGGTACCTATGTGCTTTCTTTTGGTGTTATTAAATTTTACCTTAAGTGTCCTTCAGAGGTCAAACTTGGGTCACTGAACATAGGAAACCCTTGCTGGCTGTGGGATATCAATGGTGTGGTAAACTTATGACTCTCATCTATAAATGTTCAATTTCTCTCTATTGTTACCCTCTAATACCCTAAAAAGTGTTTATTAGCAGAAAGAAAAGAGAACATTTAGTTTGATTCTGGTACTGAATATAAATTTTAGTATTGCTTTAGATGTAATTAAATTTTAATCGAAATTCTTGAATTTTACATAAAATTTGAAACAGCATTCAAAAAAATTCAGATTTAGTTCAAAGTGTCAAATTAAAGAACTTATAAAGCTCTCCAAAACTATGTTAATTTTTTTTAGAATGGCTCATTTCTAATTTTATTGCAATTCATTTTTTCAAGTTTTAAAATTCTGACTTCAATTTAAAAGTTTTGAAAATTTTGAACTAAAACCCTTATCCAAAATTTAAAATACAATTTTGCTGCGAGTATATTTTGTTGGGAGTAACAAACTGATTGTGACTAACTGAGAAAAGGACGTCAGAAAGTCTAGATCAACCTGTAAATATCGAAAGTCGCACAATTCATCAGTGAGACACCATCATGGCGTAGGCAGGACGAACGTCTGGTCGGCGGCAGCATAGTATTGAAGTTATTTTGGCATGTTTGCTGCAAAAGGGTATGGAATAACTTATCATGCCTTGGCACTTGTAAAGTACATTGCTCAGTAAGTTAACAGTACACAAAAAGTTAATGTGAATTGATTCGTCACTCAACAACTGTCTTGCGCACTTTTTATTAAATTTCAAAGATATCGGGGTACTACTGCTCGAGGAAAACATTATTTTGCATTGCATATCATACTTCTGCCCACATTGTTCATGAATTTATTGAAGTCCACTATAATATCAAGGCGAATGCACATTCTTTCATTTTTGTTTGTCAAGTAGGCCTGTTTAGTCTTTCTTAAGACCCTTTCTACTTAATTCGTTATAAAAACAAAATAGCTAAAGAATATTATAAAAATAAATGAGGGGGCGGGCATCGCGTCGATCTAGAACAAGCCAGGCTACGATCGAAGCGGTCCCGGAAAGGAGTGAAGAAAGGCCTTAAAAAGCAGCAAAAACGTAGATGTACACATTTTTATCTTGATACCTTAAGTCACTTAGGAACTCGAATATTGACTTTCATTATTCTAACTGGGGGTATATATATATAGTACTAGTGAAAATATTAGATCTTTGCAGTTCCTCTCTGGTTTGGTTGTATCGGCTCTGTATGGTTTGGCTTTCAATATACATAGTTTAATGCTGGAGGCAGCACAAGGAATCATACGAATACAATAGGCCTAAACTTTTTATTAGTCTTATAGATGATATTTGTGTCCACTGGCATCTCACGTTTAAGAAACAGAGGTCGCCAATTTGCAGACTTAGGCCTACATGGTATAGATTTGAGGGTTGTGAACGCAAAAAAAGTGTGCTGAATCAATTTGAACGAAATAACGGCAGTCACCATGTTGTCACAGTCACCTTATATGTGCTCACCGAATGAGGGGGGGGGGCAGACTAGGGCCAGTAGAAACTTTGAAGCACTGGTCTTGCCATACTGTTAAAAGTATCGGACTTTTCTAACCCTGTATGCCATACCCTGAAAGGAAGTAAGAAACGTAACGGGAAAGCCCAGTTGAGTGAATTTTGTGTGTCTCAGATATCAAATTGTCCATGTGAAAATTGAGTCTCAAATGCCAGAAAAACGCGTCTGAGAGTATAGATTTTTCAAAAATATCCGAAGGAGGTCCCCTGGACATCCAGAAATGAAATGAAATGAAAATGAATGGAAGTTTATCTTGAAAGGCAGACAGCAGCACGTTGTTTGAATAGTACCTAAAATTGTCACTAGAGGGCAGCTAGTCTATTTCTTTTCTGCAACATTATGGATTACTTAAAAACAATGCAAATATAATGGAGTAGGAAAAATGTTCTTGTACAACAAATAAAAATATTTAAAATAAAAAAGAAATTAGTTAAAATGGAAGAATGAAGTAATTTAAATTCGTAATAATTTTAACAACATATTTATCTATTACCATACGGCAATATTTGTACTCTCTATAATTTTTTGTTAATATTTTATATATATCTTCTTCGCCACTAGTTTGGTGATATATGTACACAAGTTATAGAAATTTATGAAGGAGCTTTAGCATTCGGCTCCAAATATGTAAAATCCAAAAACCTGAACGTGTACCTGCTTCACAGATGCACGGAAATGGGCCAACGCGAAAACGTGAAATTTGGACCCCGACCGATTCAACAACGGAGGAATCGTTTGGCTTGTGAATTGTATGCCAGAAAGAACCTAACTAGCAATGCTGACTGACCTACCAGTAAAACTGTATGCATGAAGTGAGCAGAACAGCTGGAAAGATTCTTACTCAAAGTCTCTGAACCCGTCCTTCACTTCACTTCACTTCACTTCAATTCACTTCACTTCACTTCACTTCACTTCACTTCACTGCAATGCAATGCAATGCAATGCAATGCAATGCAATGCAATGCAATGCAATGCAATGCAATGCAATGCAATGCAATGCAATGCAATGCAATGCAATGCAATGCAATGCAATGCAATGCAATGCAATGCAATGCAATGCAATGCAATGCAATGCAATGCAATGCAATGCAATGCAATGCAATGAAATGAAATGAAATGAAATGAAATGAAAAATCTGAGACAAGTTTATAATCCAAATGCCACTTATTTTATGCGAAATTTGTCCATAAAAGGGCAGCTCCAGGATTCTTGGTGTGCTATCAGGCGCGCAGGAAACAAAGCTACTATTCAGCCAAGGACGTCCTCGCCAGGGGATACCCGGACAAAATTAGATCTATGAGTGAAGCCCTGACTTCCCGCCCTGTTACAGAACCCACATGCGTCTCGCATTACACCCAGAGAGAGCGCCACCAGCAAATCTAACCCATGATCGACGTCGTACCCACTGTCTACCCGCAAAACCCTCTCGGTAGCAAACTTATCGACAGATTTTGGCCAATCCTCAATCAAAATACGGACACCTTACACATATACAATAAAACACTTGTACTTAACAACAAAGACCATCATCTCTACACAAAAAAACTGATACACTCAGATCTAAACGAACGCAAGCACGCCCCAGGCAGCGTACCATGCATATGGTAGAAATTTCGTCGCTTACCCGAAACTCCTAAACAGAGAGAGAGAAAAAAAAGCACTTTTTTTGTAGCATTGCCACAAAAATCAGATATAAAGTCAGGTAGGAGTTCACATGTCAATCTACGAATGTAATTTACATCATAGAATTTACAACGTGCTCTGAAAACAGCGGGTATTTCCTCAACTTAAATAAATTCCAAAATTAATAATAGGCCTACTTTTCAAACCCAGCTCAAATCATCAAGTTTTAGGACTTGAAGGTCATATGACGTCATAAAGGTCACTCCTGGGTAAAGTGGGTCAGAGTAAAATGGGCCATTTTTTTTTTTACATAAATTACAATGGGCCTGTCCTGCTTTACCCTTTGAAAAGGGCAAAACGGGACACTTGACACCGCCGTTTCACCACATGTACTTTTAAACTGCAAAACTGTATCTGATTTCTCCAACAACACAATTGATAGTGCTAATACTCTGAGTTGCGATATCAGTTTTGTAGACTGACTCAAAGAGTTACATTGTATCTTGAGGTGAAATGGCCATGATCCGGTAAAATCAGCCTACTATCCCCTTTCTGGCCAAAATAAAAAAGTAAAAATGATTCATGTAATCATATGCAAAGTATATATTTTTGGAAAGATCATGATCTAAAAATTACAAACAACCTAAAAATATTATGACCCTTTCATATAAATTTTTGTATAAACAATGATTTCTTTGATCTCCAAACACAATGTAACATGGGCATACAAATATGGAAATAACTACTCAATGGTTTTCTCAAACTGCAAACTGTTTACACGAGTTACTAGCCACACATGTGGCTACAAAATCGTCCCATGGATTTTTAAAACTATGTTTGTTTTGCAGTTGTGGGGTCTCAAAGTTCCTGCCACCAGACATAATGGGTTCCTAAGGTTTAGCTCTCCATAATTCCAAAACAAACACCGTGGTAAAAAATCTATGAGACAGTTTTTTTAGCCACATTTGTTGGCAGTAATCCAGCAAATACAGATTCAAGTTTGGTTAAACCAGTAAGAAGTTATTTCCACGTGTATAACCATGTTTCATTGAAATTCAAGATGAAAGAAATGGTTGTTTATACAACACTTAGCACAAAATGGTCATGCTGTTTGTTTATTTACAATGGGTTGGTCATAACCTTTTCAAAAATGTATACTTTGCATATGTTTACATGAATACTTTTCACTTTAATTGGCCAGAAAGGGAAGAGTAGGCTGTTTTACTGGGGCATGGTCATTTCACCATAAGTATGTTTTAACTGTATATACGGAAAACGGCAGTTGGGAGTAGTGTCCCACTTTGCCCGGGCAATGACCCACTTTGCAAATTTTGTTTGAAAGAAATAATGTGGATATTTATTTTTTCTAAGTGTGAAAATTCTTCTAGTATTTAAAATATTAGCAGCAGTGTGAAACTTGTGGTTTGAGAGATGCACATCTTGGCACAAAACTTCATACACTTTATTTATGAAGCTTCTTTTCTTAAGTGGTCCACTTTGCCTGGGTCTCCCCTATATGGGTCAAACCTCTCAATTTTTTGTTAGACGTTTCTACGGACATAGATAAGACATTAAGGAACAAAAACCCAAATCCATTCCTATACATTTACAACTACATCCCGACTCTAATGTGAATCTCTACGGCACACAAAAGTTCTCTTGTCATGACAACATAATGCACGCCACGCATGAAGCTGCGTGGATCCGTATGTAGTATGGAGGATTCTGCACAATTTGTATTTTCTCCATTTGTTTTTTCTCCTCCTCTTCTTTTGCGAATCTTGATGTAACGCCGAACTTGTATTTTGTTGGGTTTATTTCAAACGATTGTTAAAATTTTGTTGGTATATTACTGCCTCTATCCTTGGGGTGTACGCGTGGGGAGGTACATAGCTGATATTATGCGTCTTGAAATGTCTCCTGAAGTTGTCCAATCTGCCGTAGGTTTTATTGCAGTAGCAATGTGATCAGATAGCCGTATTTTCGGTCAGTGGCTTCCATCAATATGTCCTTTACGTGTCCAGTTTTTTCTTGAATTTTTTACAGCAATAATCAAAAGTCAGCATTTTCTGCTCCTTGTGTTAACACAGGGTGGTCGAACAGAATTTAATTCACCAGCCACACGCTATTCAGAGTTTCATACAGGCCAAGCTTTGCCGAAACCCTTTCCAATATATCCAGTGTAGCACAATAACATTCCCACTCTCGAAGCAGACTTATATCTTTCAGATTTTGAAGATGATATCCCACCCCCACCCACTCCCTCAGCAGAAGATTGACTTTTTTCATTAATTTTTTACAGCATGTGGGCCAGGTGACATAATTTAAATGGGAACAGTATTCCATACATCGCAACCGGACAACAGGCAGAAACAGAAAACGGACCAAGTTTTCATATAAACACATGTGAATGCTGACAAACATGGTTTAACTGCATAAAAAGTTTTATAAACAAGAGGCCCATGGGGCTAATGCTCTGCTAACCACCATCACACACACACACAAAAAAAAAGATCTGAAGTGTGTTCAATCCATGTTTCCAGGACTTTTAATCAACAACTAATATAAAGCCTTATACTTCTGATATCAAGAAATAAACTTTTTGTACAAAGAAAATCACAGTATTTCTTGATATCAAGAAGTCCACTTTTTGATATCAAGGAATTATTTTTTGAGATCAAAAAGTCAATTTCTTGATATCAAGAAATCACTTTTTGACATCAAGAATTCAGACAGAATTCCGGATACCTGAATTCAACTTTTAGATATCAAGAAGTCGAGAGATTGATTACTCAATGAATTACTGGCTACTCCATCGAATATTCCCGTGTTTTGCTGTTGTGCAAATTATAGTTATGATATAGAAATATATATATATATATATATATATATATATATATATATATATATATATATACATATATATACATATATATATATATAATATATATATATATATATATATATATATATATATATGTAAATGCAGAGAAAAAGAGAGGTGGACTATTGAGCAATGTGACAGGCTTGGAAGGAGAAGAAACAAAATAAGCCAAACATCTCACATCTTGAGTGCAGCATAGTCAAGTTAACTTCCCACTAAAATATATGTAATATTGGTGTACATGAACTATAAAGTCACTGACCATCTAACGTGTTGGCCTTTTCACACATGATTTAATAAGCCTGTCATCCTTTATCCTTTTTATCATTGAACATGGTAAAATGTAGCCTTCTTCAGGTTGCACTCGCGCCATTTTGCAAGGACGGATGAACAGATAATTTTCAGGGACCAGTTAATATATTACCTACATTAATAGATATATCAAAAACTCAAATCCTTGATGTGAACCATAGACTTACAATGTTTGATATCACGAAGTCACCTCTTCATATCAAAAAGTGGACCTCTCTTGATATCATGAATTGAATTCTTGATATCAAGAAGTCGACTTTTGATATCAAGAAGTGGAAGTGCACTTCTTGATGTCAGAAGTATATTTCTTCACATAAAAAGATGTTTCACGTTTTGATATCAAGAAGTCACTTTGTGACACCAAAAAAAGAAAGTAAATTGTTGATATTAAGAAATGTAAGTAATATAATAACTGATCCCTGTAAATCATCTGTCCTTGCAAAATTGCAGGACTTCAACTTTTTTATATCACAGTTGACTTCTTGCTGTGAAAAAGTCACTTCCTAATATCAAGAATTACTGGATAAATAGCAAAAGGACATCCATAGATATCCAAAAGTCATTTTTGGATATCTAGAAAATAATTTTTGTTAAAAGAGGAAATGAACTGTATGCTTTTCGGATATCAAGAAATCACTTTTGGATATTACCAAATGGATTCTTGACATCAAAAAATAAAGGGAGTGTCTGGGATAATGAATGGTCCCTTTTGTGTAGTGTTGGTGTCCATGAACGCTGATGAAACATGGCTGATGAGAGGTTGCCTTATTTATACTTCCAAATCAACCGCTTTCACTTTGTTCCTCGGTCAAATATGTTTCAATATCAATAAAGTGCTGAACTGTAAATTTTGGGATGCAAAGCATTAGTACTTTTCTAACCTTTTTGCGAATTGAGAAACAAAATATTAGCTTTTTATTGTTAAAACAATCAGCTTTCACAATTGTACAGGTGGCATAACCTATTTCAAAGACCAACATTTAGCCCTGAATTTTTGGTATCAAGAATTCATTTATTGATATGGGGGGAGGGGGGTGCTGTTTATCCAGTTTTGTGTGTGTTGTGTGTCAAGAGTCGTCCTTGGTGTCAAAAAGTCTACTTTTGACATAAAGAATTAGACTTTCTCATATTAAGAAATAGACTTTTGACATCAAAATACAGAATAACGTATATCAATCCTCGTCCTTATTGGATAGGGGACAAAAGTTGGACTTACGGAACCACTACATGGCCAGAGCATTGACGGATTAGTTATGGCTGTGTGCCAACACAGACATATTGTTTTTCTAGGAATTCTTTCTTTCTTTCTTTCTTTCTTTCTTTCTTTTCTTTACAGGCAAATTTGTCCGACATTTCATTTGATGAGCAGGGACTCCGACTACTAAGTCCTAAGAATATTAACTAGAAAAGAAGATTTGCATCAAAGCAAATCTGTCTGTGTGCCTTTGGTACTTCACATCACATTAAGCTTATGGCTGGATGCAAATTTCAAAATCAAAATGACCTTTGACCTTTGAGCTTTACAGGCCACTTGTAAAGTGCACAGTGTTACAATACCCACAATTTAAGCCCACTATGAACCAAACCGAATGAAAATTGACCAAGTTATGACAAGTTTAAACTTTCAAAGGGCCAAATGACCTTGATCTTTGCCCTTTTGAGGTGACATGTTCTTAAAAAAAGGTACAGTGTTGCAATACCTACGATTTGAGTCCAACATGATTAGAATTGGATGGAAATTGGCCAGGCTATGACTGGATGAAACTTTCAAAGGTCCAAATGACCTTGACCTTTGACCTTTAGAGGTCACATGTAAGTTTTCAAAAATATGCAGCGTACAATAGCTACAAATTGAGCCGAACATGATCAAAATTGGATAAAAATTGACCAAGCTATGGCTAGAACAAAGCCACCACCGAAAGTGGCCTCTGACCTTGAAATGACCTTTGACCTTGAGATGACCTCTACCTGAAGTGAACCTTGAGCTCAAAAATGACATTTTGGCTTAAAATCGACCTTTGACCTTGATATTTGAGACGACATTTACCTTGCTATGATCGAACTCCAATACACTCGGAACCACATCTACTATAGTACATAAGATATTAAGGATTTAAGACTTTAATTAGCTCTTATTTGCATAATTTTGAAAAGCATTACCTCTCATTATAAAAAGGCCAGACTTCATCCATAGAAGTATAATTGTGCCAAGTTTGGAGTTTCTACGTGTAATGCTTTTCAAATGAAATGTCGGACAAATTTGCCTGTAAAGAAAGAAAGAAAGAAAGAAAGAAAGAAAGAAAGAAAGAAAGAATTCCTAGAAAAACAGTATGTCTGTGTTGGCACACAGACATAAGAATCTGCATGTGGTAGATAACAGAACATTAAGTGATCCAAATACACACCAACCTCTTCTATTTGGGGAGTTCCGTGTGTTACATCTTGGGGATCACTGATAAAAAGGAAGACCATCGTTGACCTTTCATAATTTTATATATCAAAATACCATGTACAATGTATATAGGCTGCTAGGGTAAGAGAGTCCAGTGCATCCTTGTACCTGCCAGCCTCCTGCTCGTGTCCTGACCTGACCTGTCTGCCCTGATTTGGGCCAAGCAAGATTGTCCAGGCTGGGGTTTTGTGTATGTAAATTTGGCATCTTGCCTTACCAGCTAAAGTAAGTCCCCCTTTTTGTAGTACATTTTGGAAAAGCTATTTACTGCTTTAGGACTGAAACTTAGTGAAACTTAGCGAAAGGAAGGGCTGGAGTGTACACAGTATATCCGAGAGATATGCGTTGAAAAGTTTCTGACTAATAATTCACCCTTACAAAACGCCATATGGACACTGTAGGCTCTCACTTAAAAGACCCTGCCATTTTACTCTGTTATTTTAATCAACATATTAAAAAAGTTACCTGAAACACTTCTCTGTGGCTTTACTAATACAGTAAAGCATCGAGGTTAACAAAACCAAAGGGCCAGGGAAAGTCTACAAAAAATGCAAACAGTGGTTTTATTGTCAATTTCCGCTTTTCAATAATAGGTCTTACAATAAAGACATTATCAGTTGTTTTTCTATTTAAACAAATACTAAATCAGAAAGCCGCCGTCATCTTTAAACATATTTTTCAAATTTAAGCCTGCCATCCGCTATAACTTTGAATAGTTTACCGAGCTCGAGGGTGACAAGTACCATACGTAACTTTATGTAATTCATACGGTCGGATTTAATACTTTTCTATGCAAAGTGTAACGACAGTACCTTGAGACCACCGTCTTGGCAAATTCCCACTATTCAACATTTAATAATACAAATATAAAGTGGGCTGAAGAGAATTTCATCATGTGTGAAAAATTCTGCTGAAGTTCCGTCGATTTTGTTTTTAGATGAATCAGGTCAAGTCAAAATACCGTTACTTTACCAGGGATGTTAGATTCAGTGCAATACTATTTCCTCACAAGGCTCTGATAATGACACACACTGTATGCACAAGACACACAACATTAAGGAAGTAAATTAGTAAAAATGAAGTAATCGAATATTTTTAAATGACACCAAGAGCATGTGATGCTTATACAGTAGAGTAATACCGCATTCGTTGAATGCTATGAAATAAAATGTTGCATCATGGTATGATGGCTCTGTTGCCTAAAAATAATAATGATAACCAGTGGCTCAAAAATTCCAAAGTAGGATGAAAACCTTACATCTTCAGGTAAAAGATTCCAAGTAAGAGCACCTGTATAAACAAATGACCGTTGTCCTGTACGGTAATTGCATTTGGGCAGCAACAGATTTTGAGGGGTGATATCACCTCGGTTACCAGTAATGAGTGAACAATTCATTCAATCTTCATCTTTGGTTATAGAATGACTAAGATCTCCCGTGTTGTCAGCACAGTTTCGTAATTGTCTTCATCTTCTAGGTCAGCCACATACAAGTGGTTAAGATAATTACTAAACTGTTAATCAATCAGTCCCAGCAAGTATAACACACACACACACATACACACACATACACATTATATACATATATATATATATATATATATATATATATATATATACATATATATGTATATATATATGTATGTATGTATCTATGCATGTATGTCTGTATGTATGTACGTACGTACGTATGTATATATATATATATATATATATATATATATATATATATATATATATATATATATATATATATATATATATATATATATATATTCCAACCCAGTGTCGTCATTTGATTCTTTATCATTATGAGGCATGGCTCATAATCAATAGTCATTACGCTAGTTAGATCATATAGTTTAAAGTTTTTCTTTAATATCAAATAAATGTTTCAAGATTAATTTAAAAATACCAGGGTTGTTGATGGAAAATATTCTGGTCCAAGCAAGGAAGCAACATTCACACAGTGACATCCTCTTCGTGTGACCACAGTTGCGCCTCTCCAAGAGCAAGAGATGGCCTTGCTAAGGAGGACTATTTTTACCCAAAAATTCTTAAATAATAACAATAACATAAGTAAGTAAAGTAAAGACCACACATAGCATTATCATGTCGTGGAGTTTACCTTATTCTTCATCTTGCATAGAAATGCACAGGGGATCTTTCATCATTCTTTATGCAGTTTTGCTGAATTTACCTTTTAAACAGATACTGATGAATATGTTTTTCATTTTACTTTTTTTTATTATATAGTTGTAGCACTAAGATTCTTAGTATTGTTGCAATCAGCTGTGTACATTGTTATACAAATACAATCCGCAGTGTACATTGCTCATACAAATACAAAATTTTGTTTTTGGGTGCACATGAGCAAACTGACCCAACCAATAGGATGTCTTCATATCTAAATGCGGTCCTACTCTAACGCCTATTGAGCAAAAGAGGGAGCCACCTGCATCAGGGCAGATCCATGTATTTAGCATGCTCAAAAGTAGTTTCTCAACAAAATGAAGAACACAAACACACAATAATATTAAGAGAATGTATTAACATACATTTGAAACATAAAGGATGCCTAAATTGATTTAAAATGGGTTCTCTTTTGGTTGAAAAGGTGTCATTTATGGATGTTTATGTAGTATATAATACAAATCTGCCCTGATCATGGTGGAAGCATCAGTTTGTTGCCCCGGCAACACAGGAAGTGAGAAGGATCGCAGTTAAATATGACTGTCTCCTATTGGTGATAACCAGTGCAAAAGATAATTATTTTCAATTTGATTCCAAGCTTGGCATGACCGATCAATTTGTTGTGCGTGACCGGAAGCATATGTGGTATAAAATGAATCATGTCTTATGATTTTCAAAGGTGAGTAGTTGCAGTCTTTCAATATCCTATGGCAGCAGAGAAGATTACCCCCGTTGGAAGAAATAGTGGTCTTAAAATGACGCGATATCTTTCATGACAGGTGCATCAATATGAAAAGTAGGCCCACACACTCTTAGAATTAAAGGTTCTTGGAAGGTACAAAATGGGGTTTATCAACTTGTCTCAAATACGTTACCTATTTCGGCTCCTTGAAGAACCCTATGGCAGGGTTATAGAGACTTTACCAGGGTGTTCTCTGCTCAATCCTTACAGTTCTTCAGTTTCCGCTTTTCCAAGGAACATTCATAGAAATGTCAGGAAAGGTCAATGACCAGGAACATATATTTTCATTTTGCAACCATTCTACATGGTTTGACAATATTGCCACGCTTTTGTGTTTAGCCAAGAGGCTCTAATAAATATTTAGCCAAGAACCGTTTTTCAGGTGGAAAGAATTTGCTTGGATCTAAAAAATCGCCAGATTCTTCAAAGAATCCAAAAGAACCTTTTTTCCGTTTAATAGACAGAGAGGGTACAGAACCTGGGAATCTGAACAGCAGTCTCTTATATGACAGGATTTCCCGATAGGGGTCGCGACAGGGCCTTCTGTATAATATACCAGGTGAATAATGTCAAATTCTCTCTCTCTCTCTCTCTCTCTCTCTCTCTCTCTCTCTCTCTCTCTCTCTCTCTCTCTCTCTCTCTCTCTCTCTCTCTCTCTCTTTCTCTCTCTGTCTCATTCCGTATTCAAGGAATGTGTAATGGTACTTTATAACATTACTTCAAAATACGTTGCTTTGGCTTCACTTTTCCAGATTGTGTGGGTAAAATACTTGGGCACCATTGTAAAGGGCAAGTGATTTCCTGCGGTCCACATCTAATAAAGCCACCCAAGTGTACAACAAATATGCCCTTAGTGCGGTGGCTTGGGGTGGAGGGAGAGGAATGAATGAAAATACTATACTTGCTGCATGGAAAAGTGGTCTATCATCAGAGGAGCCTCATCAGAATGGGACAACGATATATGGAGTACGGGGCGCTTCGCTCCTGTTAGACATGTGCTTAGAGCCGTGCTTTGTTATGGCTTCATGCTAGAATTTGAGAAGACAGAGCCTTATGCTGGACCAAGGAGCTTATAGTTTTGAGGGAGATGTCATTTGGATATTTTCGACGGGCTGTCATCCATTTCCATTTTGCTCGACCATTCGATTGAAATACAAATTTGTGGCCACACATCATGGCTCATCACTAGCAAGTTATCGTTAAATGTATTTTTGTCTTGAATCCATAGGTATAGCCGCATAGCCTTTATGCGTTTTAAATCCCACCGTTGAAGTTTTGAAATAAAATCTCCATATTCCTGCCGTGAACTTTTGACCTACTAAGTATATTTTTGCAAAATGCTTCCAATTGAGTTTTTAGAAACTTTGCGCAAGGGAACATACCGAAAGGAATGTTAAACAGGTATTAGATTATACTACCAATTAGAGGTCTGGATTCGCTGAGCAACCCCCCCCCCCCCCCCCCGATTTTTTGACGCTTCAATTTCACACCATAATAGTTTATTGTATAGATATTCTTCCCGACAAAGCCGCTGTGTGACGATCAACTACACCAAAACAATATTTATAAACTTTGTAGTTTGGCGGTATTGTACAGTAGACACGCACGAGAAACGCCTCCGCGGATGTGCTTAATATGGACATCAAATATACGATAGAAAAAAAGTGCGTTTACAAACAATAAAAAGCGCAAGACGGATGTATGCCCAGGAGCGACCACAAGTTGTGCCCCCTTCTCTACAGGCTCTTTGGCTGGACAACGCCTACTTTTTTTTTGGGGGGGGGGGAGAGATCAATGGACATGACTTGTGCAAGCAGCACTTTGCAGCTTCTTGCGAAAACAAAGCCAGTTTCGTTAATAATATGTGCCGCAAAACTAAACGATTTCTTAAACAAGGAAATTATGAAGTTTTTTTTTTGTTTTTAGTTGAAAGGCTCTTCTCTGAAGCAGCAAAATTATTAGGCAACAACTTAAAATATGTATTGAGAGAATGCAATTGTTCATGACACTTTCAGTTTTGTTGAAACTCCCCCCTCCCCCGAACTTGAAACAAAATGTGATAATCGGTTCAGCACTAGATCAGCTTTTTGTGCAAATATTTTCTATTGTGAACATGAAATGCTTTTCATAAGAACACAGTTATTTGCTGCAATGTGAACGAAATGGATTAGATTTGTGAATTGGATTCAGATTTTAATATAGATAGTTTGGGTGTTAGCTAGTGCATGTATAACAAAACAGGGAGAGCGAAACATCGAGGCGCCTGTCCAGTAGGGGTCACTGTCATCTGCACGACTAGAGTTGTGCATATCCATTTCTTTCCTTTAAACTTTTACTTTCAACCGTATAACCTTAAATTGAAAACTGTCGTGTGTGGGAATACCAAACTTCAAATCATAAACGCCACCTATTGAACAAATTGAGGTTTATAGGGGTACCCATAAGTGTTTCTATACAGTTGGAAAGCAGTTGACCAAAGTGGCTTCGAAGATTTTTTAAAAGATTTTGCCAACAATCAACAAAAAAGACAACACAAAAACAAAAACAAAACAAAACAAAACAAAAAAAAAAAAAAAACAAAAAAAAAAAAAAAACAAAAAAAAACAACAAAACAAAAAAACAAAAAAAACCCAAATATACAAAGACAAAAAACAAACAAACAGATAAAAGGTACGTTCCCTCCAAAACTGCAAGCTGGATAGTCTTTAAGTTTGGAACTTGTTATCTGCAGCTTAACTGATTTGTAATGAAGAGAGACCAAACCAAAGTCACGTTTTCAGCGCTAAAACAGTGATCATGTAGCCAAAGGGCAGACCAAATGCTGTGGAGAAAACACAGGGATTGGTCTGTTTGGCAGGCAATCGTCTTTAACACAAAACCATTAGGCTCAGTGAAGCGTAGTTCACAGATGAAATGTCTCAGGACCGTTTTGCTCTGACAACTCGCTCTCAAGCTGCATGGGCTCACTTCAGGTGGCTATTTTGCTCAACAACTCAGTCTCAAGCTATGCTCATTTCGGGTGGCTATTCAGCTCTCACAGTTCGGTCTCAAACAATACTCATTTTTTGCTGCAACTTCGGAACACAGGGTCAAGTCTAAATATTAAGCTCAGTTTTTGCTTAGCTCACCTTAAACTCAGTTAAGGTAGCGACTTGTAAGTTAGTAATGACGTCTATGCCAGCTGAGTACAGAATTAATCATTCCTGATCCTTTAGTTATTTTGCGCTTTCTGGTGCGTTTCGAAAGATTCACACACAAACATAATAGTCGATATTGAATAAAACATTTGTTTCTGTTTCGTCATGTCCATACAAGAAATCTTATAGAATAATGCCACTTTACAGGTAAATGCATAATCAAGATTTGTGAAGTCATGGGAATGCATATATGTTGACTATGTTTGATTTTGCAACGACATACGGCTTTAAACAAAAGTAACGTTCCTGTCATTTACCATAATTACCTTAAATAAAAAGGAGACTACCACTGTATAAAAGTTAAGAGTCTTGTTGGAGTTGCGTTTCATGGGCTGCCGCTATCTCACGTTTTTAAAGATCTATTTCAAAACAAAGTATGTGTTATATTCTGAAAAGAGATAAGAACATTATGACCAAATAATATGAATAGGAATAATGACAACAATAAGTAAAATCAGAAAGGACAAAAGGCCTGTGCTTTCGAAATGTCGCTTTTATTTTATACCAGACATAAACATATATATTTTTAACGTTTGTTGGACGACTTTTGCTGTTGGTCTTGCAAAGAATAAACAAATTTACAAAGGAATTGTTCTTCAGATTTTGTATGTATCTAATATTGTCCAAGTTACAACCGCTGGTTACAGTGAAACCTGAAAGTTCCACCCTGCATATGAGGTCGATTTTTTAAATTATCATCTTCTATTCTACCTGAAGTACATATTATTATCTTTCAAATACACCCAGGTGTGATAAAATGGAAGTTTATTTGACATCATGTAGAGGGTTAAATTTATATCTGCTAATTCTCCATGTTAATCAATGGAGAAAAAGTGAGTGTCATGGAAAGGGACCACAAGATGTGGGCGGCCAACCATGAACAGGATGGGCAGCACCACCTGTAGGCGAATTTAGAACTAACCCAGATACATGTATAGACTATTGAAAGATCTGTCTGATTTTAAAAGAAAATATCGATTTTGACTCGCATAGCATATGTTAACATGCGTATAGTTTTAGAGCAACACACTTTTAGATATAACGGACGGTTTCCTGCATGCTAAAATGTAAAACATATCTTTCTTTCGAAATCAAAATGATAAAATCCGTTAGATAAATGTGAGATGATTTGAAAAAAAAAAGAGTTCAAAATATATATATCTGATGGAAATTAATTATTACAGTGACATAGAAAATGGACGTTTTTACTGTAAAAAAAACTTTGCCTCAAAGAAAAGGAGATGGTTTTGATACCCAGTGTAATATAATCAATACATACATGCACACACACACATACACACATACATACATACATACATACATACATACATACATACATACATACATACAAGTAGTATTTCCATTTCATATTGCTCCAATTTCATATAATATTCTTGAATTTCTTCGACATATGTATTTTCGGGATATATTTACAGTATGTTTTAAGCGTAAGATAAGCAGAAGACTGTAAATCAGAAAAAAAAAAGAAAAGAAAAACCTGAAAAAATCGATTCTTTCATTACCGGTCACCCGTTTAGGCTTAAACTTTCAAATAATTTTCATAACAAGCACCTGTCAAATTTGATTACATATTTTGCCTGCAGAGGGCGCAGTAATGTTTTGAAACCGTGCTTACAAAAGCAGCAAAAATGGCGGAGTAGCAGTGAGTCCGTTTGCCAATTCAAACTCTGATCGCCCGTAAATCGAAGCTGTCGCCTTCTACGAATCATTTTTAAGAAAAGTAATTCACAAGATGGTATAAACGACGGGCCTATTCACGGTAAGTACAGTTAGATGAGTCTAGAATCATAGGATTACAAGTTGTTTGTACACAGGGATCCACTTCAGATTTTTGAGAGAATGGAGTCTGGAGATCTATTTTTGAACGATGTCTGCATGCAGACGGCCGAGCAGGTTCACCACCGTCTGCTTTCCCTGGCTGCAGCAGTGGCTATTGCCTGCACATAGGTGACGTTAACCTCAATTCACCACCATACATGTTTGATTTGGATCGTTTTGCTCAAATGGCAGCCGGAAAACTGCAGTGATGTGGCGCGGAAACGTTACTGTGGAAAAAAAATATTGTGGGAAAGAACGGCCGACGTAACCTGCATCAAAACCGCCAGGAGTGGTGCAGACAGGACAATTGGCGGAGTGCCTCTCATATAATGCCTTTTTACAGGCTGTGGCGCTCGTTCATGCATTGGGGATCAGGATGACTCTCTCTGTACCATAGCAGAGTAATTTTAATGAACGACTTTTCGTTTATAAAACAGGGACCAAGTGCAATTGAAAGAGATGCGCCTTTGAACTGTTGAACTGAAGTGTGTGTTGATCGTCATTGGCTCTTGTCATGTTACTGTAATGGTTGAAGAATTTGGATTGAAAAGATAATTATATGGCCATGGACAGTGAGTGTGTGATGGTGAAATCAAGGCGCACAGAGAGACCATGCAGTTTTTTTCAAGTCAACTTATGCAAGTCTTGCACTTGACTAATTTGCAGTCATGTAACCCATATATGCATTATCGGTCTCTCCAGCGGCCGAAGCCGAAGGCGGGGACACCTATACGGATTTGTCCCAAAAACCTATCGCAGAATATTGAGTCACAGAACTTGTGGCATCCATTGTCTGAAAATCAAATATATCATCAGGTATTGCCTGTATTGAAGCTTTAGTCAAGGGTATAAACTTGAAATTTTGACCCAGATCTGGATGTGCCAAAATATTTTTATAGTCTGTCCATGTAAAATACCCTTTCAAAGTTAGCAATAGCATAAATGCAAATTTGCTGCCATGGTACAAATTCCCCAATAAGGGAGCAAGTAAAGATATAAAATCCAGAAAGCGGAACTGACAATATACCCTTGTATTTAAGCTGAAAATTACAGCTCCATGTTCATAAACACTATTAGTTTGCTATTTAATTAACTTTATATATTTCGTAACATAATTTTTTTATTTCAAAGAAATCCACATTACATGCCAACTTTCTCCATTATTCAAGTCCGAAATTCTAACACCAGGTGCAAAATGCCTATGGATTCCTGGCATGATAATTTCAAACACTTATCACAGGTTATTCTAGGTAAAATAAAAAAGAGTGGGTCACTGATGTGAGTACTAATTACCGAAGATTATGACCCAAGCTTATGAAATGCATCAATATCTCATTCTGATACCTTTCATGTGTTTTTTTTTTTTTTTTTGGTAAAATTTAAAAGAAAACAGCCTCAAGCTTCTGCATCCAAATCAATGCGAATTTTGCAAAGAGTTTTGGGACAAATCTATATAGGTCCCCTTCTGCCACTCAAGAGACCGATATCATATGGGTTAATAATAAATGTTGATGGTCAGATATTCTCAGAATTATAACTTTAGTCAATTATTCGCAATTCAATTCTGATAAAAAAAAAAACAACCCAGGTATGTATACATGTCTTGGGTGGTTAATGGGCAATTATTCACTGCCCACAAAAAAAATCATACAATGGAATAGGTCCTACAGTTGGTTTGTGGGTCATGCTCATGATCTGCAGTCAATTACATACATGTAAAAACCTGAAATGGGACCATGGGCAGTGTACAAAGTGTAGCTTACCACAGTTCCTGGGGATTTATAGCTTGCCATAATATCTGTGAAGATTTGCTAATCGCTACCTGTCTGAAAACCCCTAGGTAGAGTATAGAAGGCAGGCATGGTTTATGGGCATTTTTCAACTGCCGCTAAACCAAACAACTGCCCACCAGACCATCTGAAGATTACAATTCTGCCCATAAACCACCCAAGACGTAATATATATATATATATATATATATATATATATATATATATATATATATATATAAAGTGGTCCCTCTTTATAACGCTGGTTTTGGGGTCCACAGGGTATGTACCGTGTTATTGCAAAACCGTCTTATAACAGAGGGACTTTTAACATAGAAGTAATGGGAAATCTATTTCAGTGGGAGCCAAGGTACCCGCCGTATTATATTAGAAACCGCCTTGTAACAAGGGGTGTTATAAAGAGGGAGCAGAGCTAGAATTTCGGCGAGAATCCATTCTCGTAAAAATTATCCTAAACTTGTCTTTCTTTAAAAAGAAAATAATTGACAAAAATCCAAATAGATTCTCGCAAAATTTCGCGAAATTCTGGCCCTGGGGAGCACTGTATATATTTACCATCCAGTGCAAATACAGCCCTGGTTATCATTCATATGTAATGTGTTGATATGAGGCTGACAAAATGGAAGACAGATACTGAAAATAAATATGTTGAAAAAAAAAAATGGGTTGATATGAGGGCAATGGGTGTGATATTTAAGGAAAATAAATTTGGCTGCTTTTAAAAAAAGGCAACCAATATTGAAGTGAATGGATGTATTTTTCAAATATATTTGGGCTTCCACAGAAACAATAATCTCCACCTTGAGCCACACTCTTGTTTTGAAATTAGTTTTCTCAAGTTGTTTGTGGTTGATAGCCATTGTAAAGAGACCACTCAAGCCTATTTTAAACTTAAAGGAATGGTCTTTCTCTCTCTCTCTCTTTTGTTGTTGTTTGTTTTCAGTTTGTTTTTGTTTTTATACCAAGAGGATATTTGTCATGGAAGAATGGTGTACATAATGAATTGCTTTTACTGGAGGTATGGGGTATGACTGTGGAATCAAATAAGACGTCATAATTTAAGTCAGATTGTATAATGTATAAAATCATTCAATTCGTTACAGTTCAGTTGTATTCCATATGATTTGGTGCGATCCGGTGAATATTTCCATGATACATGCATATGCCCAAAAGGGGTTGGCTCTTCCGTTTTATATAATATTGTCTGGTTCCCTGTGTAATGAAAACATGGGCATATAGCTACTCACTTGGAAACCAACATAACAATGCGTGGCTGTGTAAAATACGACATGTACTTGGCCACTGGAATGAATTGAAAGGTTCTTCTTCCTCAACATTTTCAGATAAGGCAACCAGTAAAGCTGATGTGACAATTTAATTGAGTGCAATAAATGCGTAAAAGATGAAGAACTAGAATTGAAAGCATTGGGGAATTCATATTTATCGATAGTGGTTCTGCTGATTGAGAAACACATTTTGTTTTCAGTATTTTAATTCATTTTAAGAGTATTTTCCATCCATAGACATTTTGCTATCTAGGTCAGTAGCAGTCACTATAAGAAGACGTGCAATGCATGTCGACAAACAGGGTCAAAATGAGGCTTGCTATCAAGCACCTGTGCTTTTTTCCTGTATACCCAATCACAGATAAAAAATTGTGCCTCAAAATTGTTCCAAATAGCTTTTCTCCACAATAACCAATCAGACATGTAACAAGGGTCCCTAATTATAAAAAATACCACCCTGAAAATGGCTGCCACCAAAGGGGACAAAGTGCTGATTCTATTCGCAAGAGAATTTTGAATTTGAACATCATATTGAGAAAAGTTACGACAGCACTGCACTCTCCCTCAAGGTGATTTTTTTTGGCGTTTTTATGAATCTTGATTTACCATGTTACAATGAGAATAAACCACAATGGGGTGGAATTATCAGGAATTTGATGGCCCTGGTCCGCCAGGCCCAGAATTACAAGGAATTTGATGGCCCCCATTCACCAGGGCCATCAAATTCCTGATAATTGGGCCCCACAGAGCTATATTTAAATAGGATATATGAGAACATGTTGTGCATTAAAAATTTTATTATTTATGCCGAGTACTAGGGCAAATGTAGCAGTGGTACCTGCTCAAAAATTGGTCTCTCATAAAAGACCATATGTATCTTCTTATGACCACCCTTTCATGACAGGAGAGTCCATTTCTCTAATAAATTAACCTGCACTCTAAGACCACTGGCAACATAAAATGCTTTTTGCTGCCAATATGGATGTTTCTGTAATAAATTAATCAATATTCTAAGACTATTTAAAACATAAAACCACTTTTTGCTGCCAATATGGATGGTGTTAAATGGCAAGTAATGCGACATCCTTGAACCTCCTCCTGAAGGAGATTGATTCAGAATAAGCTCCTAGGTAGGATGTGGTATATGTGTTGCTGAGTTATGTTAGAGGTATGTTGGTTTTATAGAGCTCCTTTTGGGGTGGAAGGTGGGGTTGCAGAAGGCTAAGAGTGGGGGGTTATTATTCAGGGTGTAGAGGGTATGCGCCAGGTACAAGGACAGTGGACAGTATATTATATAGCAAATTTATGTAATATGTCATGCTATACCAGCATTGAAGACTGACATTCACATCTAAATGGTTCCCATATATGTTAAATACAACACAATATTATAATAGTACACATACCACCATATGTGTGGTGTATTTAATTCAAGGGAACCCAATACATCTGGCCCTGCAACAGGCCTCTGTGTTTGCATGACTGCCTCGACCCAACAACACACATTATTGACCTACAAACGAGCTGCATCCTCCTATTATTGCCTCCTCCAGTAGAGATGTCTCGTAAAAATTATGTTATTGTCAGTAACAAGGGGCTGCACAGTGGGAGTGGTAATGAAACATTTATGTTTCCATCAAAACAGGTGATGCTGAATGGGAGAACTGTGTGCCCCAGGTAATGTTGCTGCCAAGCTGTAAAGTTTTAGTTTTGCTGTGCATTCTCATTTTTCAAGCATATTGTAACAGGAGAGATGCATATCTGTGGCTAGAGGTCAAGAGGCAAAGATACAGCATGTAGGTTTGCATGCAACTTGTTGCACAGATAGCCCTTGGAATAGGCCTTGCACTGTTTAAGTTGCTACAGTAATGAGGCAAGTGACAGTTGGTATTTTCCCACCTGACATGCTGAAGGGCTGGTGCCAGGAATTTAACCTGTTAGCCAATTTGGCTAAAGCTATAAAATTTCTTTTGGCCATCTTTTGTCTTCTTCAGCAAAACTTTACTCCTGTTAATCTGACATAATGCAACATCTGTGTCGATTGTTTGCCATACAAACCCTCTTCTGATCATACTTTCTTCTATCCTTTGTAAAAAGTCCATACCACTGATCTGTTTCATGCAGGTAAATGTAGCACAAAGATCTTCAGGAAAGCAAATCAACAATGTTTAGATAATTCTGTTCAGCATCATAATTAAATGTGGTTAAATTGATGACATGTATACCTGGGTAGCATTCACTTTTTAATTGTCTATGCCTGGGGGGTGAGGATGGGGTGTTTTTGGATTGTCTGGCTGACCAGTAATTTTGTCCTTGGTTCTGTCCATCCACCATTTTGTTTGTGAACACTATACATATCTCAAGACACACTTGCCACCTGAAACTTAAATTGACCATTTGCACCTGGATGCTTTTTTTTCTTGACTTATTACATTTGGGTGACCTTGACTTCATTTTCAATGTCACAGGACCCTTTCCATGTTATTGTTCAGGTGCCTTCAAAGGTGGTCAAAGACATGCATCTGTATGGTCAAAGGTCAAGGTGATTGCACTTGTCCATAATATGATGTTTGCGGGGGGGGGGGGGGGGGGGGGGGGCTTGATGACCTGGTCATTGTTCTAGTTAAAGTTCAGCTGTGCACTATATCAACTTCAAAGCTCAATTGAAATATGCAGGATACGGGTAGGGTTACATGAGATAAAGATCTTTTTCTTTCAGGTATAGGCCCAGCTAAAATTTCAGAATTTAATTTGAAATTCCATCACCTGATAGCAGTGTATTGAACAGAAATGTGCGAAATTGTGGTCTATTTTGGCTACTCAAGTTAGAGTTTGGCAAAAGTGATTCACTGATTTTTGTCAAATGAGGCTTGTATCACATGTTCACATATAGGACCCAGTGTAAAAGTTGTACTTTTCTGGTGGAAATTATGTTGAGTTTGCCAATTCATTGGAACATATAAGCTTATGTCAAAAGTCTGTTTTCTATTGAAAAGAAGTTTCAATTTAATGTTGCATCAGAAATATAAAAGGTTTCAATATTATCTATTACTTCTCATTCTGAAATATTCTGTACTTTGCTTTATTTGCCTCATGTAAGTTATCTCATTCTTCTCTTCCAATATTACAAAAAGGCACTTCACCTGTCTTATCAAGCTTTCATTGTAAGTCAGAGGTACATGTATTGTTGATTGTTTTGGTGAAAAAGAAATGCTTCTTTTCAAGCCACATGAATCGGGATGAAACAGTCAGTTTTGTTCTAGGTTGAGTGCCCAATGCTAGAGTAAGACAGAACAGTTTAATGTATACCTGTCAAGTCTACAAGTAACTGTACTCATCAGCAAGAGATATTAAATCCTGGAGAGAAGCTCACATTCATTACCTCAGTGTTTGTACCTTTGGACAAATCATGTTTCCTGACCAAGCGAGTACAGCTAGAGCTAAAATTCCCCAACCTCCAGTCACAACAGTGTGTGACATTTGCCTCCAAAGCAGACCCAAGTTCCTGTTAAATGTCAACTACACTTGAGCAGAGGAGACACAACAGGGAGCTTGTGTCTGCTTTAGGAGCAGGCTTGAGGCACAGGTTCCTTGTGCTTATCCAGTGTTAGTGTACATCCAGTGGTATGTATTGCTTGTCTGCAGGTTTACTATTGGAAAGCAAACAAGAAAACATGGTCAACTTTAGGATTACAAAGGGCTAGATATGGCAGGGCTTATGCAATAAATTTAGATCAGGCATGCAACTGAACTGGTAAAAGAAAAGGCACATGTATGTGGGTTTTGTATGGAAGACTGTTCACTGTGAATAATTGATTATGCCAACAAACTGCATTTGGTTATTATGGTGATTGGGACTGTCAGTGTTGTGTGTGTGTCACAAAGAGCAGTCCACGCTCCTCATTGTAACTTTGTATCTTTGAGGCAGTGGAGCTACAAAATATAAGTGGTAGGGCTCTCAGTGAAATTGAAGTAGTCCCACTAAATGATGGTAAGTATTCCTTGACTACATATTTAAGTTGCAAACAGACCAGGCCTTCGGTATGTAATTCTTACATAAACATAGAAGGCCTGCAGTGAACTTTCCTTGAATTTGTAAGGTAACATTTGTCATCAAATCAGTACATGTTCTTCTGAGCAGAGAGGTTAAAAGGTGAAAATTATTGGACTGTGTGTTTATGTGTATATTATGTATGAGCACCAAAGAAAGAAAAAAACACCCAGGGGAGATTCTCAGTGCTAAAGAGGAATACCCACAGACAACTGAACCCTGCTTATGGGGCTGGCCACTTCTCAGGGTGAAAAACTTTATTTGACAATTCCGATCAGCAAAGAGAGAGAGAGAGAGAGAGAGAAAAAAGACTGTGCTGTATTTGGTTCTAAAAGTGGTGACAACTTGGAATGACTTTTAAGGTGAATTTCTGGTTTGAGTGACCTTGTGAGAGGGATCAGAGGACCTAATGTATGGACTTGTTTGATCCCTGACCCTAAATCGCACTGCTTATAAGGTGTATTTAGCATCTATAATATTTCATGAGCATATCAGATGATGAGCATGATCCCTTCCCCCACCGAAACACCAAATGATGTTGATTCAGGTCCTTATGTGTCAGGTTCAAGGGTTAACATATCCATCTCCATGGAAAAATTTATTGTGCCTGCGTCAAGAAACAATGAAATAAATTATGAACATTATAGTTGCCTAAGTTGACATCAGAAATCATTACAAATCACAAGAGTGACCTTATTTGATGAAAAGAAAGCAGACATATTTTGATAGATTGCACGTGGAATACTTATAAATAATTAATGTGCAGAAAGGCCAGTGTGAGTGAAAGGTCAACGTATGGGCTATATGCATTGTAGTGTGGCTCAGCAAGCTGATAGATGTTAATGGGAAACCTACATCTATTGACACTTTGTGTCTCCTGATTGATCTGTGGATGGGATGTCAGCTGTTGTCCTTGTCTGCTCTTGGGTAAAATGTGGAAAATGACAATTTGATAAAATTTATGACCCAGACATTGATCTGTTGGTTGTCATTTCAGCATGTGGGGGGAGGTGGGGCAGTAACTGGGGCTTGACACCCTCCCCTATGCTTATTTGGCAAATGCTTAGGGTTGGTTCAACATTATAATAATATTTCACATTATGATAATTTTTGAATGATTACCTACAGTACCGTGGGGGGGGGGGGCAGTGAAAAATGGACCTGTACTCTTCTACAGATAATGGAAGATGATGGTCATTTGTTGCCCAAATTTTGTGGTATTTTGGTATTATTTCTTGGAAAATCATCATTTTTAAGTACTAAGATGGGAGAGGAAGGGGGGGGGGGTGTCATGAAATTTAGTACCCTAAGTACTAATTCAAAAAGATGATAATGTTGAACCAGCCCTTAGTGAATCTGATGGTATTATGCACCAATCAGCAAATTTATGTGTATTATTAAGTTAAACTTACACAACCTTATATAGTGGGCCCTGTCTAGAGGTCTGTCACTCCAATGTTAGGCTACCTGTCTTTAAGAATGGCCTTTTCAGGATGATTTCTGAGGTGCCAGTTTTCCGTATTTATACGAAAATCTGTATTTTTGTTGTGCTTTCTGTAGGAAAAATGATGCAGACCTATACTACAAATGGATTAAAACAGTCTATATGTTAAATCTCAACCCTTTTCTTTATTTTTGCCCAGGAGGCACTGGCATCTCTGTGATTTGCTAGTTCATTGCACCTTATGCATCCTGTGAAAGAGAACCTGTCTGGAGAGACTATATGTTGGTCATCCATGGAGATGGTCTTTGAAGACAGGTTTTCCTGTACTGCTGTCTACAAATTTCTTGCAGGCTAGATTGTGTGTATAAGAAACATGTACTGGCTTTTTTTTTTGCAGCTGAGGTTTTAAGCATTTACCAGAATAGTTAGCTGCATATCTACCTCTGGATTTACCTTGACAAATTCAGTGTTTATGTAGTTTTGAAGTTTAAAAGTTGTAAATCATATATATGTAATGGGAATACACAGGCATTACCTGTCTCATTAGCAGGGTGAGAAAATTCTCGTTCTTTGGTACTCCAGGCTTTCTATTGCATGCTATTTCTTTTAAACTTTGAAGAGACATTCTTAGTGGTCAAGATTAAAACTGATGAGATAGAACCATGTTGCAGGCAACCACAGGTCCGTTGAGGCAAGCTGTTGATATTGTCAATGATTTGCTTCATGAAACAATTGAGTGAAAGCTTACATGTGCCCATTTAACTGTTTCCCAGCATTTGCTACATGCTCTTTCTTTCAAGTCTTTGAAAACCGTGAAAATCAAGATCTTTGCAGGACAGCCCTTGAAATGTCCTTGAATCTTCCAGTAATACACCTTCCTCTAAAGTAAAATACAAATGTACATGATACACAATTGTAATTATTTCTCATATAAATTTCTGCAGGGCAGAAATAGTTAACTTGATGGAAGAATACACCAAAAGGTAATGAATGTTTTCCATTTTTGATAAAAATCTGGATGACGATCATTGTCATATGTTATACTTTTTTGTTCCAATTCAAACATTGCCCGTTTGATGTGTATAAATTGGTGATACCCTGAGCATTAGGCTTGGCACTATTAAAATCACTGATGGGCCTGCTGTTACAGTTTAATATTGTCCATGCCTTTCCTTGGGACTACAGAACTTGGGTGTGATATTGAAAATTTAACATCTTGAAATAATCAATACAACTATCAAGAACCCCTTGGAGAAAAAAGTGATTTATAATCGATTGTAACAGAAAATGGAAATGATGCTAGCAGTATCTTAGGCAGTGGAGCTGGCCTCTTTTTGTGTGAAGGGCTGGATTGATGAACATAAAGGTTGTACTCTGGTGTACCACTGGAATGTTCAGTCCAATGTAGCAGCCTGTAAAGCTGGATGTTGGGCCCAAATCAGTGAAAGATACAGACTGGGAGAATGATTTGGAGGAAAACAATAAACCTCGTTATAAATTGATACTATCTGTTCCCTGCAAAATGAGGCAAGTAGCAAAGAAATTTGACTTAAGTACATGCACATGTACCGTAAAACTTGTTGTTCAGTGGTCATGTTGGATATCTGGGTGGTGTTATCATGAGGCTTCACTTTACCATATGCATGTGCATATATATATATATATATATATCATTATTATCATTATTAGTGCTTTTGTATCTTTCCAGAGTCAGAGTAAATAGGAATCATCAGTATGCAGTCATTTTGATAGTATTGTTGCAATAATTGATAATGAGTTTGAATTCATCCTTTTCGTTTTTAATCGGTGAGACGTAGGGGTAATATGTTATTTAATTTAAACTTCTTATTGCAATCGGCTGCGGCATTCCTGTGAGTTTTGTTCTATAACAGGATGTGGGAAGGGAAATCAGGCGGAGGAGCTAGAGAGTTGACAACAATCAGGATACAGACCTGCAGAGCCTGCCACAGATTTATTGAGGTTGGGAGTTTTTCCTTTCAATAGTACTCCCACTAACTGACCTGCTGATCACTTGTCAGTTGCGTTAGAAATTTTGCTATTAACCACACACAGAGGAATGTGGTAGGAGTCCCATGCCATAAGCACAATGCACTATCATGATGAACTACAAATGTGGGCTGTTGACTCACTCCGTAATTATTTCTTGATTGTTTTGTTTTTTATTTCGGAAAGTGATTACTGTATTTGTAATTGGAAAAAAATGTACAATTGTCTGAAATAGTACACTCATATTTCATCTTTATTAATTTTGACAAACTGCTGTTTTTTTTCTCTGATTTGTTACAAGCTGGGCTGACACCAGGAATTTTAAAGCTGCAGCCAGCGTTGGCCAAAGTAACAGTAAACTTTTTTAGCCTAATGATTATTATGTTAGCCAAAATCATTATAAGCAAAAATTGTATTTTGAAATTATGCTCAATAAATCTGAATACTTCAGTACATTACTATGAATAAATTTATGAATGCATGAAAAGTTATAAATGAAATATTTTTAGCCAGTTTGGTTAAATTGTAAAAAATTTTAGTCGTCAGCCAATCACATGTTTGTAGCCACTGGGTAATTGGCTTTATAGTGCTACCCAAGAACTGAGTACATGTATGTAATTATATTGTAATATTGTTGCTGTGCAATATGTTTTGCTCTGACAGGGTAGACAGTTGTTGGACCCTGTTATCTGTAACTCTGTGTCAGAACCAGATAATACGGATACAGTTTTCCAACATTTCAATGCTGATGATGGGCTCCATGGAGGAGACAGTGTATAAAAATAACAGAACTGCTTTATAACAAGGGGACATTTAACAGAAAGTATTACAGGAAAAGTACATCAGTGTGAGCCAAGGGACCTACCATGTTATGTGAGAATCCACTTTGTTATGAGTGCCTTACAGAGAGCACTGTAGCAAAAAGGTACATACATTCAGTTTCTAAATTAATTGTCATGGTAGTCGAGATGGGCATTCTTCAAGATGGAAAATTATGGTGCACCTGAATTAACTAGGCACAAAGTGACTGGATTTACATCACAGTTTAGTAATCCTAAAAGGATGAGTAGTGAGGAGGGGCATTGATCCATTGTAGCATCATAGAAACAGACAGGCTTGGTTAGTGTGACGTTGCTGCAAAGCTTTGTCTGCATCTAGCAATACACTGCACACGGATAATATTACAGTGAAACCTTCCTGAGAATCTGAAGTACCTTAGTGGTATGACCAAATGAAAGTGTTCTGCACAGTGTGTCCTTTAGGAATTTTTCCTGGGGGTCACAAGAAGGTAAATTCAGGGGAGGAGACAGGATTTTCACCAATTTTATTAAATGATACTAACAAGGAAGCTCTTGAAAGCTTAGGTTGTTGCTCGATATGTTTAGCTTGACAGTACAAACAGCTAGGATGCAACTTTCCTTGCTTTCTTGCATTTAGCACTGAGCAGGTGGGGAATGTGGTCTGTGACCGCATGGTGTCTCTACCAGTGCCCCCTACTTTTCTGAATGCAGTCATGGTCAAAGCCATGAACAGCAGCAGTTACGTAATGGGCTAAATAGAAAGGGTTGTCTGATCAGTAGCTGACACCTTTGAAATTATGACCTTTCCAGCATAAATTAACCATGTTGAAATTACTTTCAAGCCAATAGGAAATGGTGTGAGCAGTTGAAATCCAGACCTTTAAGATGGTACCACACATTATTTTAGCTTTTTAAGGCTTAACTATATACAGCCTGGCTATTTACCACAAGAAATTTGTTGTTCCTAGGTAGAGGGGTTTAAGTTACATAGGTACAAATTACAATGGAAATTAATGGAACAAATACCATGCCCTCCACTGAGAAGCCCCATGAACAGTTGATCTTACTCATAATAGGCAAGTTTTCTCCTTGCCTGTGAATGCAGATTTCAGGATCGCTTGACGTGTCTGTGAGTCAGAGAGAATGCAAATGAATTACCTCCGAAACTGTAGGTTGTTCACATAGATTGCAGTCTTGCCAGGACTAGGTGCAGACCACCCCTGTGGAAGACCACCTGTCCCCTCCAAGCTCACTCAAGATTCAAAGTACTGTAAATTGCTTTATTTTCACATGTATAAATTTTCACGGTTTTTGTATTTTGGACATTTCACTCTTTTGGACATAATTCCCATTCAGACAATATTAAAGATATTATTTTCACACTTTTGTGTCATCAGCAAAATAAGTGAAAATAAGAATACAGTGAAATTAAAACAATTTACAGTACACTGGTGGGACTCCTGTGTTGGTAATGCTCTTATAGATCAAAGGTGTGTCTCATAAGAACACAATTTTTGCTCACTAATGCTGGTCTTTGCTCACAGGGTTTTTTTTGAAAAAAATGCATAGTCCCATCAAGAAAGTCAACATACAACGGTAAGTAAATGTTTGATGAAATACATGACACATATATCTTGATACATTTGCCTTGGTGAGTCTCAGTGTTCTGTGAAATATGAGACTGGCCCAGTTTCTCCCAACTTTTTTATCTGTGCCAATGAAACTGAGCCATACCAGAGGCCTTATGCTCATCCTGGATTTGCTTGCTTGTTGTGTAAACCTGTGTTGTCGATTCTTGGCAGATTCTGAGTCTCATCAGTCAAGGCAAAGTTGTCTGTGTTGTACAGTAGGAATCTTGCGATTGGCTTACAAGATGCACAAGAGTGGTGTGTCTAGCCGCCCAATCAAGGCTGCAACAATGTGCGTTTTGGTGGACATGTGTACGTCCAGGATTATATTGATAAAGGAAACATGGATCACTCAGGATTTTTGACTGTGGAAATCTGTGTATTGTGCTATGAATTGATGGACTGGGTGCATGCGTACAAAGCATGGTATGTATCATTCTAGGCATGTACTGTACATGTATTTATTAGCTCCCATGTCTAGAGTGCCAGAAATGTTCAGAGGCCTGTCGAGGACAGCTGGCAAAGACCATTCGGTTCATGTGGTTTCTTCTATGGGGCAGTGAGGAAAGTCATTTTGATCTGTGACGAGTCAGGGTTGTGCATTCTGAACACACTCTATGATAATTTTGTTCAGTCAAGTAACTTGTTGCATTTATACTTAACCTCATAATGGTAAGTCGGGGCATATGTATGCCCAAATGCTCGTAAATTGGTGTATCCCTGCTGAAATAATCCATTTATCAAATTGAGTGGCCCAAAGTCTGCAATCAGTTTGTGTGTCTATATTGAGAGCGGAGAGCCCTGAAAAAGCAAATTGATGTCAACTGTACAATAAAGGTAGAGTTGTCAACATTTATATGTGAAGTGTTCACAACCTGGGGGTAAAAATATATTTTTTGCAGTTTGTCTCCCACTTAGCCAGGGTAGTGTGGTGAGAAAAAAAAAACACCAAAATCTTTGAGACTTGAATACATGTTCTTTTCACATTCTCTTGTCAGTGGCAGTATGTTCAAACAGGGCGCAAGTGCAGTGAACAGCAAAGCATAGAATAGTTCAAAATTTGTATGGATCATTGGTTCTTTGGCTGTGATACAGAGACCCTTACCCCAACTAACAAAGAAGTGACATGCGGTGGCCCTGCCGTACTGTGTATTATTATGGACTGTATCAGGCAAACACAGCAGCCAAACTGTCATCCATTGTGCAAAATAAATGTTGATAATGGGCCTTTGTGGCATTCCTGTATGAACATGAGAGTGAAATTAGCTGGCTACAATTAGGGAGCATGAACCTCAGTGTGACTGATATGGGCCAAATATGTACACTGCAGTACTGTGGCTTGCATTGACAGTGAAAACCCACACCTTGGTCCCTTGAATTGAAATAATATGTGAGTAACATAAATAGAAATCATGCACATGTTGAACTAGTTTAACAAGTGATATATGCCAATTTATGTTGTGATTATCAATAGAGGACAAATTGGATGTGTTCTTTTTACTGCTAAACATGAACATGCGATAAAAGTTGGCACTGCACATCCAGAACATAGTGATATGAACTGATACCATTGCCTGTTGATCACAAAAGAGAGAGAGAGACCTTTCAGTCAAGTGCAAGACATATGAAATATGAAATTGTAGGTCAGTCAGTATATGGGTAAAAAAATTAAATTTTCAAAATGGTAAATGGAAGGACATGGATGCGGTACATACATGTTCGTGAACATGATAAAAGAGTGAAATTAGCAATCTTTTTAACTTAACAAAAATTCTTAGGCCAATGTGGCTAATGTTGTCAAATTATCTTTACCTAAATAGACATCAGTATTTGTCCATGGCTAATTGGCTAATGGGCACTACAAACCATACTTCCAAGTCACATGTGTGTAAACACAATAAAAATGTAAAAAACTAACAATCAGCAAAGTAAATACTGGTGGTCAAACCAATTGGGTAAAGGTTAAAATCTATTTAAAAACAAATGCTCACTGTGCAGGCTATAAATTTTGTAGGATCTGCACCTTAGTATATATAGAGATACCATCACCTGGACATATATATTTAAGTGTATTATTTATTTTCAGAACCAAAATTAAGCTCCATCACTGAACAGCTGCATATTGAATGGAAATGTATCAGTCTTTTTGGCCTGGTTATGGCTCAAGAAATCAAAGTTTGACTACAGTACACTTATGATTTTAGCCAAGTTGGCTATATGTACATAATTCTTGGTGCTATCCCAGCTCATGTTAGAAAGATGGTTCCATTCAAATGTGGTTGTAATTATTTATAATTCAGATATTTGTTTGATCAACATCATGTAGTAATTTGTATTCTTTACATAACAAAAAGAGAATATTCAAACAAAATGAGCACAGTTTATTTCCCCAAAGTGACATCTGGTATGCTTTCCCAAGAAACCAGCATGTTAAAAATAAAACATAGTATGCATAGGTCTACATGTACAGGGATTTACTGATGCTCAGGCAGGCGCGATAAGCCTGGCTTGTATGACACCCTGTCAGCACTAGCTTCAGGAGGGAGTCAACAGTTTTCCTGGACACACACTGGGCACATTGTGCCAGAAGCGTGCTGAGGAAGGCTGCTGGCCTGGACCCTCCCCCACAGGGGGATTAGACATGCTGGCCCTCAACTGAAATTTTTATAATTTGACAAGCAGGGTGAATCTGGAACCATGTTAGCACCTAAGAGGAGCATGACTTCTGTTGTGATTGGCACCTGAAGAGACTGGACCACTTATTATGGGTGCCATATGAGCTAGATTTCACTGTAGGTGTGATACTTTGTCAGCTGATGGCAGCCACGGGCCCCCTCAGTTAAGCTGGGTCAGTAGCCTGTGTATATTTTTGTTGGCAGGTTGTAGCTGGTTCACCAATTACCAGCAGACAGAGTTGTTTGATATGGCGTGTTGGTGAAGTTTATGTAGTCAAATGACTTCTCCCTGGGAGACATAAATGCTCAGGGCTGAATTCCCTCCATGAGACAGAAAGGACCATACATTGTGACAAATGCACAGGGTTTGTGGCAGGTCAGGTAAACACATGATGCCAGAAAATGTAGAGGGCAGAGTTTTCCTTGGGAGATGATGGGCATCTTCATGAAACTGGATAGGCCTCTGGAGTTAACATGAAGGGTATTAATAGTTGAGGTTGAGGTTATGTTACTATGACCGACCTTGATTCACTCTTTCCCCCTTAAACTGGCCAGTGGTCTAATGTCATCTGCTCCCATGTCTTTGACTAATTTCAACAGTGATGGAAAAGAATTTGAATGAGAATTGTAGATGAGACCTATCAAGATAGCATGACCCAGGTCAACATCTTACTGTGACAAGGGTTTGGTGAGCCTAATGAATAGCAAGGAAAGCTGTTGACTGAGTCTTAATTCAAGAGGGCAAGGGTTAACCCTGAGGGACCTGAAGTTGAGGTATTAGCATAAAAAAAAAAGGATTGATTTTATGGTAGTTAACTGAAATCAGTGCATGGGATCTTGAACACCCTCATGTAGACATAATCACAAAGTACAGTAATTTGGCCAGCAACAGCTTACCAAACTATGTGTACTCACTTTTCAGGGAATCTGGTTTGACTGGGGCAGATGCTACCAGCATGAAAGTGCTCTGGCGTAGCTCTGGTAAATTGTACAGTAATCAAGGTAATTGTATTTATTTCTCAGAATTGTATTAGTCTCCTTTTTCAGGCAAATATTATTTATCACAAAGGCATGCCAGGTGCATAAAAATGAGTGAAATGGATGCAATTTTGACTGGAGGGGGTCGCACAGAGAAAAACAATGGATCTAGTAGTTTAATTGTAAAAGACAACTTAAGGAATTTGAAAAGTGCTGCAGGCTATTGAGGCACCTCTGACCCCAAACATTGTCCACTGCTTGTTTGTCAGGCTGTGGATGTCCCCCATAGGCTAGTAGATGGCAGTTCTTCAGCACAAAGAACATGTATATAGTAGACAGTATCAAATCTTCAGTTGACTTGGCCTTGGCAGTGCAGATCAACATATTTTTTGGTCAGTCCCTGTGGCTGTGTTAGTCTAGTCATATGTCCTGTCTGTGATCTTTGTTTGCTCAGGGCATTTGTGCTTTTATTAATTGAGATGTGCCATTGACAAATTTTCTAATTCAAATTTATCTTACTGTGTATTCATGTGGAAAGTAAACCATGCCATGCTTTGACATTGGTGCTTTTTTTTAACTTTAAATCACATGAATTTAAAATGTGTAATGTGTGCCTTGAATCAAGTGGGACTGTGTTAGGTTCTGACATGTCCAGTATCTTATCTCAGGCAGTGCTTTTATCTTGCTTGGCTGGGAGACAGCTTGTCAACTCCAATGAGGGAGGAAAAAAACACAACACAAAGTAAAATTTCAATACTGTGAAACTTAACTTACAGTGGGCTGTATCATGGGCTGGTGGTAACATATATATATGACTTTGTTTTATGTATTTATAATGCATGTATTTGCATTTAGTGTCAGTTGTGATACATAATTCAGTGAGAGTTGCAAGGACAATGATAATGCCAGTTCAATTCTTGATTTAAAAAAAAATGAAAAACAAAAAAACAAAAAAAATCACCCCCCCCCCCGTCTGCATGCATTGTAAATCAACTTGAAGGATGTAAAGAGAAGTAAGGGCGGTGCTGACATGAAACACAAAAGTATAAATAAAGCACAGCCTTACCAGAACTTTGACCTTCCTGAGGTCCCAGCTCTTGTGGAAAACAGTGCAGCCTCTAACTGCTTAATTTACTTGTCCACCTTAGTATCTTTGGTGCTAAAGGGTTAATTTACATGCCCGTCATGGCATCTGTGGGTGTGAGTGGATAATTTGCTAGTCACCAGCCTTAGTATCTGAGGGTCTAAGTGGTTAATTTACCTGTCTGCAGCAGTATCTGTGAGTCTGCATACAAACCTTATTTGATATACTCACTGCATTCATTGACTTAATTTGAAGAATCAATAAATCTAGCGGTGCTTTGTTTTTTGCAAGAGAAGGTAATACATTAATCAAGAGGTAAGCCAACCCAAATGCTGCTGTGGTTTTCTGTAAACACATCAAGCGTGTGATGGACTCAGAAATTTTTGTTCTGGAAAAGAGAAAAAGGGTATGCAGCTTGAGCAGCCTTTTGCATGCCAAAAGAATCTGAAAGAAATATCTTAAATCTTGCATTTTGCAGCAGATCCAGAAATTTATTGACATAACCTTGTTACAGGTATATTCTAATAAGCAGGGCAGCTGTTTATGGGATTATTTTTTATGGCATTACGTACAGGTTGAATATACAAGAGGAAAAAAATAGAAAATTATGCTCCAACCTATTGACGCAATAATGTTTAACCCTTTAAGATAAGATAAAGAAATGTTGTTGCTTTGCCAAATATTCAGCATGGTAAGAAAGGCATGTGGCCAGGTGTCCTGGGCGGCACGATGGCAAGTGAATCATTTAAGCTGTAAATATCATTGACTGCAATCAGGAAGACTTTCTTCGTGTGATCAGTACTGATCAGTTTGCACTGGTAGCAGGATCTGCAGTTTGCTGTCCTCCTAGCTTGGTGTTACTGTCCCGTCAGCATGGTCTGTGCAACATAAATTATGTGGAGTCACAGTCCATCATGGCAGCATCTATAGTCTGCTGTCTTAGTCCATCAACATATCATGGTTTGCAGTCTCAACCTATCATGGCAGTAGGGTGTGTCACAGTCTCAATCCCTTGTGGCAGCGTGGTCTGCAGTCTCAGTCCCACATGGCAAAAGGGTCTTCAATCTCAGTCCTTTGTGGCAGCATGGTTTGCAGTCTCAAGCCCTTGTGGCAGCAGAGTGTAGTTTCAGTCCCTCATGACAGCATGGTTTGCAATCTAAGTCCAAGTCTGTCCCCTATGTTATGGCAGCATGGTCTGCAGTCTCAGTCCCTTGTGGCAGCAGAGTTTAGTCTCAGTCCTTCATGGCAGCATGGTCTGCAGTCTCAGTCCCTTGTGGCAGCATGGTCTACAGTCTCAGTCCCTCATGGCAGCGTGGTCAGCTGTCTTTGTCCATCATGAACATGACCTTATGTTGTAGCACCAGCGCTAGCGCTATAGACATACATGTAACACGGCCCATGGAGGAAGCCAGTGTGCTGGTAAGGTGGTTCCTAATACTTCCTATGCCAGCTGCATGAAATCTCCTTGTGCCAAGTGTTATCCTAGCTTGCCCTTTTTCTGGTGAGAAATGACCTGATGCCCCTTAACCTTCTCTACTTCAAGGTAACTGAATTTTCTCAGTTATAATGGAGAATTGCATATAAGAGCAATTAAGGTTCTCAGATAGCATGCCCTATGGTAACAGTTGTCCCTTAAATGTGAGATCCTGGGCACTTAGCACCCAAAACGGTACTGAAGAAAGTTGTGGACTCTGTCTTAATCCTAAAGAAAGGGTCAAACTGATCTGCAGGTAAATAGGCAGTTGTCTTCAAATGGGGTCAGTGGTTATAAAAAAATCAGGGTTCCAACAGCAGGTGGTTGTTATGGGATGCACAGGATACACAGGAGCCTCTGTGCCTGATGCTAATCTGACTGCTGAACTGAATGCTGTGGCATTTATGCACTTGTCGTAAATAAGGCTCAGTGTTCACACACATGCATGAGTATACTAGTAGTTCCTGCAGGACAGCTGAAATATGTGCGTTGTGGTTGGCTTAAAAGATCACATAATTGGGCTGTTAATACTCTGAGCTTGGGATATTGTTTGGAGTTCTGTGAGTGGTACCCACAGTGTCTGTATATAGACATTCTGATTAGCACCATGTCATTAAGGCAAATAACTGGTCATTAAATGAAGGCATTGTAAGTGACCAGCTTTTTATTCCCTGCTTGCATGCAGTTTGCAGTAAATAGTACAAACATCACAATTTTATAACTTTCATTGAGAGAATTATATGTAAATCTTCCTGTCACTTGCTGTCGTCCAGCCTGGAGGCTGAAAAATCCTGTGACACTTCCTCTACTGCTGACCCAGATGTCGTTTACACTCCTCGGGGCCTTTGTTTTCAAACAAACCATAACAGTAGTATTTTGTGTGGTTTATAGTGAGACATTTGATAAGTTAATATTTATTGAGGAGCCGTGGTTTGCATGTGTAGACAATGCTAAGTTTGTGTTGTGTAACACACTGGATTTATTATCATTATCATTGCCCAGGCTGCCAGTCCCCAGGTGCACTTGGGATGCAGACATCTTTTTTTAAAACATAGCCCCTTGAAACAGGCTGGATTAGAAACCAATGGAGGAATTCTGATACTGTGAACAAGAGGAAGACTGTTAGTTGCTTGTTACATTTTGTATGCAATTGTACCACAGATGTGTTGCTAAGCAGACTTTAAGAACCAAGGAAAATGTACACTCGCTTGGAGTTTTTCGAGAGGAAGAAGAATATCAATTTGAGGATGACTAAAGTTCAGTCAGTCTGTTGCTGCTACTCTTGCAGGTGAGATCGGGTCTACTTGTCAATCCAACTTAGGGTATGCTTTATTGAATATGCCTGCAAGTGGGAACTACAGTGAACATGTATCCAGTGTTTATTATAATATCTATAATCAGGAGAAAAACATGTCAAAATTGAGAAAAAAAAACAGACACAAAAAGTGAAAAAGAAAACTGTTTCAGGCTCTTTGTTTGCATACTATGTTGGGAATACTGGGACTCAACATTAAATCAAGCCCTATTGTCCAGGACTACTAGAATTTTAGTCAGGGCAACCTAAATGGTGCCACAAAGTCTGAAAAAAAAGAAGAGATAATTGGGGGCAACCAGCAAAAAACATGAATGTCGACTATTGAATATGATATACAAGTAGAGTGTTTTAAAAGCATTTCCCATACAGGTGAAGGCTTAATGTTGGTGTCAAATTGTGTGCTTAGTCTGTACAGTGTACATACTACCTGGGAATTAGAGGTTGAAATCAGTTGATATGTGCAACATTTCATACTTTGGCTACGTAAACCCGTGCTAATAACACTGTACAGTGATTCAGTGCAGATTAATCTTCCATGCTGATTTGAATTTTGTAAGTAAATGTGATAAATATATATTGGCCAGCACTGAGGCAGCAACTCATTTGTTCTGTCACCATGGACAGAGATTTAAAGACAATGTCTTGGGTTCTTAAGTGCAGAGGTGACATTGCATGCATAAACTGAATCCAGGTGGACCATCCAGCATTCATGTGGTGCTAGATGATGTCTCATTATGTTGGCTGCAGTATCTGACTCTGCCTTGAGTCAGCTCAGAACCTGGTGTTATCTTCTTATTATTGGAAAGGATTGTCATTATAATCTCTTGTGCTTTTGTCTCACCAATGCTTGAATTCCACAGAAACATTTCTGTACATTTGGTATGGAGTATGGAAAACAGGTATATTTGTGTTTCAGGGAAATATTTGTGTGTGAATTCAGTGTCGCTGACTCAAGTGTGAAAGCTGTGTATGGCAAGTTAAAAAATGCAGTGTTTTCAGCAGAGGATAATGATGGTTGAACAAGGCATGCATGTTGTTGGAAATAACTGTCAGGCCAGAATTTCTTGCCTGTACTTGATTGATGTCTGTCTCTGAACATTGCAGGCGTCTGTCCCACTCAAGTCACCCAAAAGCGCCTGAATGTAAATTGTTGCCTGCCTCAGTATTTTTGTTGAGATTTGTATGTAAAACCATTCATCATGACAAACACTATGTCAGTAGCTTTCGTTGACCAATGCAGGTTGGGCACAAGCTGTGCATTACACCCAACCTGTGCCAAGGGAAAGCTATTGATTCAGTCATACTCTCGTCAGGAAGGAGTTAAATTATCTTTGTAGGCCATGTGTGAGGGCAGATAAGTCAGTCAGGTTTTACTGGTCTTGATTATAGTGGTCACTGTACACAGGAATTACCATGGTTACAAGTATTGCCATGGTAACAGAAGCTGCAGATGTCTGTATGAGATAGACTCCTGTGTGTGTTTATACATGTAGTACAGCCATCTCCCCAACTGAGTAATGATGATCCAGGGTGAGTCATCAGGCTGATACTCCGGCTCTCAACTTGCTGGGCAAATTATGGAAAATTTAACTGTGCTTGTGTTGTAACTACCATTGATACATTCATCAATGATTTCAGTTAAACCACTGCTTTTTTCTTTGCTTTTTTTTTTTTTTTTTTTTTGGCTTCACGTATTTGCAGTAGCTGGACACAAGCATTTGAGCTATTCTGTGCACTTTTTTACCCCCCCCCCAAAAAAAAAAAACAAAAAAAAAAAAAAAAAACAAAAAAAAAAAAAAAACCAACAAAAAAAAAAAAAAAAAAAAAAAAAAAACCAACCTAGGGAGCTGTGCAACTTTTAACAGTTGTCATTTGAGTGACCGGTCTTAACCATTGTACCATTGGGTCTGTTGGAATTGAACTGCCCTTTTCTTTGTATAAGTTGAACTACCTGTGCAAGCTTTTACGCAGGAAGTGCATCAGAAGTTAGAAATTGTTCCATAGGGTTTCTTAGAGTGTTGAACATGATAGATACTTTGTAGAGTTGGAGAAGTCATTCCCTCAGGTAGTTTTGTCCCACCTTGGTGGCGAAAATTGAATGTGATGACTATGTGAACAAACGGAGCATGGGAAGGAAGGACTTGGTGCAAATGGATATCTTCATTTGGTAGCCACTTGAGGGCGCAAGTGCATGCATCGTACTGAACAGCGGAATCCCTTCTAGTTTCATTTATATATATCAGTGACCAGTACATGAATGATGTCAAGATCAAGAGAAAACCCTGTATAGGGCCTATGATTTTCCATTTTTTTCTGAAACCGCAGCAAATTGTGCATTTTTTTCATCCTTGAAACAGAATTTGACTTTTTTTTCTTATGTGAATAATATATGAATATATAGCAGTGAAACGGAATTTGAAAAATTGCTGATGTTGAAACGGAAAATCATTGGCCCTACCTGTACAGGCCAAATATTAGCACAGAGGAAATTTTTCATCAACAGAAGGCACTGTATGTCTAGATCAGTCTGAACCAAGTGCTACTCATCCATGCTCTGTCTGTTAGTGCAAGGAAATCTGCATCTTTGGCGCGTGCAAATTAATTTTAGCACTCAGTTTTTACTGCCAATATGGGACGAAGGAACCTGAGGGAAAGATTTTTGCAAGTCTAGATACATTGCTGTATACTTATGTAATTCGTACTTCCTATGAGAGACCAATATTATATCGTCCTTAGGATGTCTTTCAAGGCAGGCTTCACCAGCTGGTGAAACCTGTGTCTGCTAAAGGAATTCCATCCAGTGTTAGATAAAGAAAGTAAATTATGTACATGTACGTGTACATTGGTCCTCCTGTTGTAAGGCCCTTCTAGTCTTGCCAGAGGCCATCTTGCTTTTTTGCAATAGAAAAAAAGCACTCTTTTCCACAAAATGTAATATTTCCATTACATTGTGACCCTCTTGAGAGGGTTTTCTTTTTAGGCAACTTTTTAGCTATATTGGGGTGGGCTTGTAAGAAGAGGACCACCATCATCAAACACCCTTGTGAGACAGCCCTCTCATGACAGACCACCAGTTGTTATGAGAAACCGCCAGTCACAACTAATATCAGGTTTCTGATGAGCAGCCTGTCAAGACAGGTGTTTATGTAGGTTGGTGTATAGCTGAGTCCTTTAGTCCTTCATAATAGCTGTGAGCCTGAGCAATATAATGGGCCTACACTTACATGCTGAGTATAAACCTACCTCTAGAAGTCTCCTGCTGCTTGTCCAGAGTATTCTTGGCCTGTATCTCTGCCCCCTGTCTTGGGTATTCTTGGCCTATATGTGCACAGGAGGTGTATGCAGGGCCACAGTTGGGGGCACCAAGAGTGCATGGTATGACTGAAAACTGGCACTGAGTTTGCCTGCTTGGCACACCTCCAGGCTTTTATTCTGGCCATCACTCAAGAGGTATGGGGCCTGACAGGCAGCTAGATAATCAGGCAAGTATCAAGCACACACAGCATACTATCAGCATGATCATTAGAGAACTGTCACCAACACCTCTGGTCCAAGGTACTTGAAGACATTTGACAAAGGTGATCATTGGGACATGGTATGACCATATACTGTATGGTGTTCTGGTGTCTTGGAATAAGCAGTTCAGGCACCAAGTGAATGGTTGACAGAGGGTGGCAACTGGTTTGGTTGGGAGTAGCTGTGTCTGTGTGTAATCAGGTAATGAAAGCAGGATATTGTGGTGTGCCCAGGGCTACTGTTCTAGCCTATCCTCCTGATTATGTGATGACAGATAATAGATGTCAGTGATAGGATCCAGGCATATGTCATGTACAGCAGGTTTGTAGATCCAGCTGTAGACTGCAAACACAGACAGGGACAGCCATAGACCATATATATATATATATATATATATATATATATACAGTAAAACCTCCCTTAATGAATACCTCCATATACTGAACACTTTTTCTCAGTCCCAATTGTGTATTTTCATTATATGCAAACCTCCCAATACTGAACGCTGTTATCCTATCCCAAGAGGGTTTGGTATAGGAAGGTTTCACTGTACATGTATACATACATTCATATATATATATATATATATATATATATATATATATATATATATATATATATATATATATATATATATATATATATATAATTATAAATACAGTGGTCCCCCTCTTAAAAGGCCACCCTAAATGCAGCCAAAAATGGCCTTATAAGAGGGGTAGCCTCTCTTAATTGTGGGGGAGAATAATGGAGATACCATACTCTCTGCACAAAAATGCTGGCCTTTCAAGAAGGGTGTCCTCTGGTGAGAGGGGCCTTATAAGAGGGGGACCACTGTATATATAGTGGTCCCCCTCTTATAAGGCCACCCCAAATGTACTGGAAAAGTGGCCTTCTAAGAGGGGTGGTATCCCTTGAGGGGTAATTTATAATGAAAATGCCATCCTTGTTGCATGGAGAAGTGGCCTTTGTAGAGGGGTGGCCTCTCTTCGGGGGGGGGGGGGGCTTATAAGAGGGGCACCACTGTACTTCAGTTGTGTCTACATGCAGACATAGACCAGGGGTAACTCTCATACATGTACAGTTGCTGCATGGAGATCTGGTCAAACAAAATGTGTATCCAATAGACCTGTCACCATGTATTGTACAATGTGTAAGTTCAGGTATAATCTGTGGTAATGAAACAACCAGGCATAGACCATGTGCAGTGTATAAATCAGATTTTTATCTTTATTTTTTTTTTCCATTCATGGATAACACTGGAAAATTACAACTCCTGAGACATTTATGTGCAATAGCCAGCATTTCAAAGAACATTTTCATTATGATGATAAGTTGAAGTACTTCACTTCTGACCCTCTCAAGGTCATAAATTATTTCTTATATGTAGCACTTACTTTGTGTCTAGTGTACAGCTCTGATCATTTGCTGAAGCCTAGGAATAGCTGTATAAATGGAGCTGAATGGGACTTGATCAATGTGGCCGAGCCCATCTGCTGTGGAGATCAGCAGTCTGAATTGCCTCCACTAATTTGTACAGTAAAACCTGGCATGAAAGACTGCCCAAAGGATCAGAATTTTTTAGCTCTGCGGACCTAAGGTCACTGAGCATATAGGATCGCTCATGTCTGTCTGTCATGTTGTCCGTCTATTAGGGCTGTAACGATACACCTTTTCACGATACGATACGTATCCCGATATGGAACTGACGATATGATACAAAACGATACAATTTGATACTTAACCATAATAGTACAGGGGTCACATTATTTCAGTACGGGTTCGTTGGACCCATCATGATTTTTCTTCTTTTTCAGGAAAAATAGTGAGTCCATGAACTGAATCGATGGGTCCAGTCTGAAATTGTGCAATCTAGACTTTTGATGTAATTTGATTAATTGAGTTTAATTGGTATAATCAACATGCATCAAAATGATAAACAAATAAAACATGCAGGTAACTTAGCCTAGAAACGAACATAACATAGGGTCTATATGCTCATGTAGGTGACTCATTATTATAAAATTTAAGATTAAACAAAAAGTTACCAATATGCTAACTTGATGTAAAAGGGTCTAAAAGTTGTTGACTGTACCAAGGATGGATTCAATCTGCCCAGGGACCTGCTATTAGGACTAAGTCTATAACACATCCCTGGTCTACCAAAAAATGATTGTGAAGGGGGCTTAACCCCTAGCACGCTGCCACTGTGCCAGTATCTGGTATCGCACAGTTTTTCAACTAGCTTGCACAACAAGCGGCATGCATGACTGAACATGCCTGGGCTCTGTTATTTTTGCGATTGATTGCACGTGATGAAATGGTCAGAAATTACATGATTTATATTTCTGTGCACTTTCTATTTCAATATACCTGACAAATTTGATGCCGTAGGTGGTGTTAAGAGTCTGATCTTAAGTGCGGTCACTTTTTTCATCAAGCAACACGGTAGGCCTACAACTTGACAAGCCATGCAACACAAGCGAGTATACACAGCCTGTCACGGGCATGCACCCAGGCATGGTTTTCCGCTATGTTGAACGTATATTTTTTCCGGCCTTCGATCATAAATTCCATTCCTGCCTTGTTCTGTCATACAGATTTGTTACATTCAAACATTTCAATAAAATCAAAACAACTAAATTTTGTTAAAAAAAAAAAAAAAGAAAAGAAAAACACCAATAACGGCGTGCCCCATCGGAGACAGTGATCAACAACATCGTGTCAGGCCTAATGCAAATTTTCGCTTCGTTCACATGTGACCGTGCGATGACAAATGAGCGTACTTTCCTTGCCGTCCGTAATGAATTTCCACTCGTGCCTTTGTCTCTGTCTAGATTTGTTCGATAGAAGTCTTCTTGGTGAAAATATGATGTGAAATTTAACATCTTGGTCCAATAATCTTTGCGTAATAAGACTTGTACCTTCCCAACATTGCGGGCATGAGACAGGCACATGGGCAACAACGAATTTGATTGGACAGTAAGTGGCACGTGATCAAATCCACACACTGAGGAGCCTGGAAGTGCTCTCAGCGCATTATAATGAGATGAAATGACGTCCATCTGTTTCCATTATGGGAATTTTTTGGAGAGATATCCCAGGAATATTTTTTTCTTAGCAAATAAGAGAGCTTGTTACATAGAAAGACGAACATCAGAGGATTCCATCAGTATAATACATATATGATACTGATAATGGTCGATGCAAAACACCGTGACCGCATGGGGTAATTTTTGCAGTTGTGTCATTCAAAATGCATCGCGTTTGTGCGTGCGTCCACAGCGACGCGAAATGACAATGTTTTTATTAATTTCCGGGCGTCTTTTCTTCATTTTTGCATCTATGACGCAGGACGCAAGCTTAATGTGACCCCTGAATAATGAGCGTGCTGCTTTTTCTCGCCGGCCACAGTCATTTTGCTGACCTAGATTCAGACTTTGCACACAAGGGTATGACGTAGCGCCACAAAGCGTCATGCATATATGATTATGAAGGGAATCCCAAAACACTTTTGTAGGCAAAAATAGATCATAATCAGAAGGCTGACGAATGGTTGGTCAATTGACGAGTTTACCTTCACAAAATTACGGTAAATCTTAATGAATTATGGCCTTTACTTCCGTACTTTTTCTTTTTAGAGCTGAAATTACTTATATGATGGAATGTATCGTATTTTTGCGATACAGAGGACCTCATTTCGATACGTGTATTGTGGATGGACTGTACCGCGATGCACCGTTATCGCGGTATATCGTTACAGCCCTACCGTCTATCCATCTGTAAGCTTTTGGGTTGTGAGCACAGACTTAAAGGGTGTATGAAAATCTAGGTCACTTTCCATATTGGTGGCGTCACCTACAATATTATGTAATATAGGGGTCAAAATATGAAAATCGTGTGAACAGTCTAGCATCTTTAATTTTTGGTGGATCTTCACCAAATTTGCTGGGATTGTGGAGAAGGTCAAAGTTGCTAATGATACTAGTGGCACCACCAGAGTATCACCAGAGGATGAAAAGGGTAAAATAGCATACCCTAAAAAATCTCAAGGGTAGTTTTGCTTACCCCAAGATTTTACCAGAAAAGAACAATTTTAGCGTATATATTATCCAGAAATACCCCGTAAAGGTTTCATTATTAGAATTTTCACTTGGGAATATGAAAATTTTAGTACCCTAAAATTTCACTCTGACAGAAGCCCTGCCTGATGTGACCTGTTAACGTCACAGGTCTCTCTATTGATGAGTTTAATATCTGCCTTGAGATGTTGCTGTTGCTTGCCAATATTATATATATATAAATATTATTTTTTTTTTTTCTTTTTTCGGGGGTACTTGCAAACACAATAACCTGGTCTGTCTTTTAACAAGCTAGCATTGCAACAAACAATATGTGGCAAAAACCAAACGCCCCCTGATGGACAGGTGACGAGAGCACTTTTTATTACATCAACAGACACTTCTGCATACCTTGTCACAGCGGCATCAACATTAAAATCCAAATACTGGAACACATTTGTATCCCACCAAAGCTTTCAAGAACAGAAACTCTCTGTTTAGAGAGGGAGAGTCACTGGATCCATTAGTTATGCACCACCGAATGGTTCAGCCTCAACGTCATCGGTAGATAGGCACTGTTGCCTTGTCTTATTCCAAATTTTTGGTTCTACACCTATCTACCACAAATGGCTCTGTCAACACTGTAAAGGAATTCTAAATAATATTCCAGGCTATTGTACAATCCCACAATGATTTAATGATTATAGATAATTAGAGGTTATCTCATGGCTAAATCAGTATCCTACCGGGTACAGTTCCCCTGAGAGCTTGCATACTCCGGAGACCCGAAGGGTCAGAGGGAGGATACAGCTGAGGGGGAACTGTACAGGGTAGGAGACTGATTTAGCCATGGGATGACCTTTGTATCCTAAATGTATATGCCATAATTATACTGAAAAGGCAAATGCAAATTTTCCTGGGATTATGTAAGATGCTTCATACCAATTCAGAAATCAAAGTCCACCTATAATTTGACGGAAATTGTAAGCCAAAATGTGTTTTAAGATATAAAATTCCATGTTTGGAAAAGTAATTGAATTAGACTTGCCAAATTTATAGGTAAGTTTAGCTTAAACATATTTTATTGAAAAAAAAAATGGGAAACAGGGCAGTGCCCTATAATAATCCCTCTTATACATGAAAACGAAGAGGGGTTACACAATTCACAATATTGAAGGACAAAATACATTAGGTAGGAATACATCACATAACTAGGACAGATAGAGTGGATTTATAGGTTATATAGACCATGTCCAATGCTAGAATGTTATGATGTAGAACTATGCAGTTTTTCAGTGAATGGTACGGAATAGGACATAACATTTAGAAGTTATTGGTTTATGAAACTCTTCGTTGTCATCAATGTAGGTGGCACCACCCATAGTATTATGTAGTATACAGGTCAAAATGTGAAAATCTTTTGACTGTGATACTGTCCACAGTTTTCAGGTAAGCCCATTATAACTTTCAGGATTTATAGGATGTATGAAAATCTAGGTCCCTTTCAATATTGGTGCTACCACCTACAATATTATGCAATATAGGGGTAACAATTTGAAAATTTTGTGAACACTTTAGCATCTTTAATTTTTGGAGGATCTTCATGGGATTGTGGGGGAGACCAAAATATAAGTTGCTAATGATACCAGTGGCACCACCTATAATTTGAACGATATTATGAGCCAAAATGTGTTTTAGGATATAAAATTCCATATCTGGAAAAGTAATTGGATTAGACTTGCCAAATGTCCAGGATATATAGACCATGTCCAATACTACAATGTTATGTAATATCAGTGAACTTGACTTACCTTTGTGAGGTCACCATACGTGTAAAATTGACAGAGGTGATTTTCTAATGGCAGATATAAGTCAACAGAGCACCGGGCCCATGGACCTTTTGTTTGTTTTTTTAAAATTAATTTTGCTAACCCTGGTTTGAGGGCTGGTAACATTGGGAAAGGCGTGCCCCTAAATGTATAATTTCAGAGGGTCAGCTCATCCTGCCCTCTCAGACAGCACCCCTTTGCCTGGGGCTAATTACCTGCACCTCCATGCCCCTTTCCTGGACATATTTTCATGTGTATACCAGTGTAGGGCTGATGATTTTTTGTTTTCTCAGAAAAACTGACGGAATTGCAAAATGAACCACAAAAAAATGGGAAAAGTCATTAAATAAATTCAAATGAAGGAACAAATGATGTAGAAATTTGGTACATTCTTTCATGAAGATGGTAAAATTCATGCCTTAAACTAGCCTCATTGACTTATTCACATGCATGAAAAAGTTTATGGAGGACACTGCCATTATCAATCTGATGATTCAAGATTCTTACAGGAACTTCTGTATCCATGGGAAGGAACATCATGGTGGCGGCGAAACATAAACCTGTTTATATTGATACTGTATTTTCTGTATTATTTCGCTGCTTCCGTAGTTAAGCAGTGACGTCTTTCTAATTTGTGAGAAAAGGCACTGAAATTAATGACTCAGGCTGCATCTATCTTATTCTGGCTTTGCACAAGGCTTTTCTTCATGTAAATCCAAGCTGGAAGTGAGGCTCCAGGGCGCTGGAAGTAATCAAGTTGACACCGTGTGGCAGTCAAATGCACCTTTTCCAGGTCGCGTAGAAATATCCTGAAGAAAGAGTGGAAAAGGCTGTTGATAAAATCCGGTAAATGTATGAAAAATGGACAGTCAAAAATAGAAAATCCTTGAACAAAAAATGGAAAATCATCAGCCTTACCAATGACTAAAAACTCTGCAAGTAAATGTTACATATTTTTTTTTTTGGTCAAAAATCTTCAAAGAAAATAACATAAGTATTATTTCATGTAACCAAAGAATAGCTGCTTAACTTTAAGGCAAGGTCTGTTGTCTTGGACAGTTTTGTCCAGGACAAATCAATTGTCAGAGCGGACAAGTGAAAATTTTGAGCATACAAGGGATTAACAACACACTTCTTGTCTGTATGGCGAACAAAGTTGTTGTAGGATAAGCAACTAAAATCCAGAATGTCAAGGTGTTAGTTTTTAGGGTCAGGTCTGTAGACCTATGCATTCAACCCAAATCATCATTTGAGATTTGAGATGGGAAGTGTGTCTTTTTACCAACATCTTGAGTCAAAAGTGTCATTCTTGAAGATGCCATCCCTAGTAAGTGGTATGAATGGCAAGGGGCTTGCTGATACTTGTATTTTGAACAATGCGCAGGCAGCAGTCTTGCTGGTGACATACTGTCAGAAGTAGTCCCTGTAACTATTAGCAGGAAACACAGGCCACTCTGTAATATTAGGTAGCACTTGAGAATGGTGACACAGTTTTGCATAACGGCAGATAAGATGATGGGGCCACAGTAGTGTGCAGGCGCAGGGGAGACTAGGCATGCCTGTGTGGACCAAGAATACTTCAGCTTATCAAGTAAGCAGCCAGTTCGGGTCAAAGCCAGCACACAGTACATTGTATATATCAGTGACAAGCTGTGCACACTGAACACACATCATGTGCACACAGTCATGATAGCTGTGATTCTCACTAGTAGATGGCACCATGCAGTGGACAGAGACACCCATCAGGAATCACTTTGACCAAGCTGTATGATTGACAAGATCCTGAATCGTTATACCACAACAAAACAAAAGCAGTGATTTACTTGGTTATTTCAGTGGACAATATGTAGGACTTTGTACATCCTTGAGGTTTTTTTTTTTTTTAAGTTGGTCCCTGGTAATTATTACATTTCCTTGATCAACCTGTATTCTTGTGGCTGGCCTGTGATGTTAGTATCAAAATGCAGATACAGTAAAACCTCCCTATACCGAACACCCTTGGGACCGGAAAAAAGTGTTCAGTGTAGTGTGTTGTTTGGTATAGGGAGGTTTGATAACAGTGAAAGTATATATTTGGGACCGAGAAATGGTGTTCAGTATAGAGAGGGGTTCGGTTAGAGAGGTTTTACTGTATATGTAAAAAGTAAACATTCTAAGTAGGCTTTTGAGAGTTGGCTTAAGAAGATATGTGGTCTCTTATGAAGGTGGTTTTAAGAGCAGGTACCTCCATATTCAGAGTCATGCAGGTACTGCAGTGTGTTCTGATCGAGATGGATCCATGAGATGATCATAGCCACGAATCCTTATCATATGAGTAACATTTGTGATCACACTGGTATCCACACTTGTGAAGATAGTCACTAGTGGTGCTAAAAATAAGTTGTTTTGCATCTCAGTTTACTTTGCAAAATCATGTATCGTTAACACTTTTGAGACTGTGTTGGTAGTGTTTTTGGCACACTCTGGATGCAGTGTACGCAGGCCAGCTGTTTACTCATGGCTTGTATCATTACAAGGTCAGAGCAGGTGAGATTTACAACATCAAATGCTTCATGGTAATGTTAACTGTTTCCCACTCAAATCACCCCAAAAAGCCGGGTTGTAAATTGTTCTCTTTGTTATTACTTAAATTTCGTATTACTAGAAAACAGTTTTGCTGAGATTTGTATGTGATACCATTCATGATGGCATGCCATAGATCAATAGCTTTCTTTGGTGCAGGTTAGGCGCAATGCACCCAACCTGTGCCAAGGAAAGCTATGGACTCAGTCATACTTTGACCAGGAATGGGTCCATGGGAAAAAGTTGCATGCTGGTAACATGGGCTTTAGGTCTCCCATGGTTAAAGACACATCCTTTGTAAAGTAACGTATAATGCCGTAACTAACTTCATGTGTTGTGACATACCTTGGTTTGCAGATCTTTTTCTTGTGAAATGATTTCTTTGCTCAAAACTTGGATGTTTAAATGCCTGCAAAGGACACCTTTTGGAAGGTTCCTGTTCTCGTTTAGGTGTTGTTAGATACACATACAAATTTCAAATAGCAACAAAATCAGGTTTTCGTAATTTTTTCAAACTTTCATGGAATGATTTTTGTCCTTTAGGTTTGAAGCAAACATTATTTACAGGCAGATTTTGTGTACACTAGTTTTTCCAATTGCATCCTGTTAGCATACCAGCTTTGTATTATCACTGCTACACTTGAGTGGAGTGGAAAAACTTGTAGCTGTTAAGCAGGCTACTTTTCCAGGTTACTTTGTTAAGTGTCTTTTTCAGCTCAAGAGAGCATAAGCCTGTCAAATATGAAAGATCAAAAAAATCAGTCTCCCCATTGTGAGGCCTTAATTTTATGAACACATTGAGGCTCACTATGGATATAAGTCACCTTTATTGGATATGGATAACTCGTACATAAATTTGTATAAATGTATGTGGTATTAGTGGTTGGTATTTTTTTAATTTTATATTATATATACAGGTATTATTTAGGGTTTTCCCCTGATTACATCGTTCATAGAGCAGGGTGTAAATTTAGCCAACAGTTAACTGCCTCTGCGTTATAAGTTTGGGTAGGCCTGTACTATATATAGTTGACTTCAGTCTTATGATGCAGTAAGTCAAGTAGAGTAAAGGTCATGTCACATCTCTAGTCTCTCAATATGTCTGCTCACAAAAGTAGAAAAGCTTCACTGCATTCATCTTAATAAGTGCACCTCCCCATTTTTTTTTAAAGAAAGGACGCCCAAAATACCGCATAGTTTTCAAGCAAGTGGTAGAATTTATTATTACAGTTAGAATCTACATTTTTTTCAGCTTTACTGGATGAAATTTTTTTATAGCGCACTGTGCGCTTATTAAGGTGAATAGGGTAATTCAAATGTGCATGAAACAAAAGTAATAGCCCATTTCTAGTTGGTTTTTCTCATAAGAATATTCTTGCTGCTTTTTGTGAATGCTATTTACGTGTATTTTTGTCAATTATGGTGTTGTTTACATATGACATGGGAACATTCCTTGCTGAACTGTCTTCACATGGTTTGTGTGCAATGTGGATAAAATCAATACAGTCATAGACTGTGAGACAAACTAGGGTGAAAATGTTACTTTAAGGATTGATGGTTGGCATTTTGAGGTGCCTCAACCTTTTCACTTCACATCTGATATGAGCATTGTCCTGGCAAATCAGAGCAAAAAACACCAGAGATCCGGATGCTCATGCCATGTGTAAATTGGGTTGCTCTAATTCTTTAGGGGAGAGAAATGAACTTGACACATGTAGTGGTCTCCCCTCTTAAGGGCCCCCTGAGGAGGGGGGCCACTTCTCCATGCAGAAAGTTTGGTATTTTCATATTTTTCCCCTGAAGAGAGGTCACCCTTCTGATATTAAAAGCCACATTTCTGGTGATTTGGGATGACCTTGAAAGAAGGGGACCACTGTAACTGTTATGTCTGACAAGAGTGACAGGGAGGTGGCCTGAGGACAGTGGGGTAAGTGATGGGGAGGGCTGATCTGTTTCATGATCCACCATGCAGAAAGCATTTGTTTGCCAGTGGAGATTGGACATGAAAAATGATGATGTAATATGTAATCAGGATAGAACTGTCCTGTTGTCTGTTAAGTGGTTGACATTATGATTCAGTAGGTGACATATTCCTGTGCAAATACATTACCAACTTGACTTTATCTGGACAACAATTGTTGTGATGGCAATAATAAGGAATGTGATTGCTTTGTATTGTATGTGGTGCTGAATGGTGATTGATATCAAGTTGGTATAGTACCTAGACCCATGTGTATGAACAGCAAACCTGTTGACTTCTAGTCATATCATACACAAGTGCTGCATTGTAAAAGTGACCTTGGGGTTTCACGGGACTGTGATCAAAGGAGTGGTTGGTTTTCCCTCAATCATAGATTATCAGTGCCACAGGTTATCTGCCAGCCAACTCAGACCTACAGTTGATGAGTGCCACTGGTTGCCAGCAGAGCCAGACCTTTACTTCATCAGTGCCATTGGTTGCCTGCAGAGCCAGACCTTCCTTGGATCAGTGCCACTGGTTGCCTGCAGAGCCAGACCTTTACTTCATCAGTGCCATTGGTTGCCAGCAGAGCCAGACCTTCTGTTGATCAGTGCCACTGGTTGCCTGCAAAGCCAGACCTTTAGGTGATCAGTGCCACTGATTGCTTCCTGAGCCAAACTCAAAGCCAGTCAGTGCCACTGATTGCCTGCTGAGCCACACCCTCAATTGGCTGGGCTTGACATTATGACAAACTGTATTATATACGATAAGCAAATTATCAGACAGGACAAGTTTTGAACTTAACCCTTAAAGCACTGATTTAAGATTGAGTCAACAGCTTTCCTCTGGACACTTTGCACGCAATATGTGTTAAGTGTCCCGAGGAAAGCTGTTGACTAAGACTACTATTTGCTTTAGACTAGGCTTGCAGGTATTTGAGTGAAAGGTATCTTCATGAGGAATTGATATTTTTTAACCATGATATGTTTAACGGTAATGAGAAAACGACTATAGCAGTGATTAGCACTTTAAGGGTCAATAGAGATTTTATCCACTACTTGTCCAAATTTTAGGTAAAAATTGCTGTGGGACAAGTAACAAAAATCATTAATGTGAAACTCGGGTGACTAGTTTCGCTGGTTGCCTACTCAGCCAGACTTTCAAGAATTGCTTTGAAGGGACTGCAGGCAGAGACCATGCGGCATGCAATGGCCCAGTAAGTCTGCAAAGCAAGCAGTGCCTGTAGTCATAGTGATGCACTAGCAACATGAAGTTTGCTTGGTTGGTTGTCACTACATGTATTATGTAACCCAATTTGAACAGCACATTGGCTGTCTGCAGTTCAACAGTCTGCATTCTTGCAATTTATGAAGACATTGGGAAGACATTCTTATTTTGGAAGTCTGGTCGTCTCTCAAGAACAACAAATCCTTGCTTGATAGATGCTATTTTGTAGCAGTCAGCTCTTGAAGTTTCTAAACATTTGTACTGTGGTTATATTCACAAAGAATTCTCATCTGCCAAGAAATTTGGGATCAAAACTGAAATCAGCTTGTTTTGATCCCACATTCCTTAATCCTGGGTCGCTGCACAATTATAGTGTCAACCAATCTCTTTTATGGCTACTGTACAAAGCATATACATGTATTAACATTTCAGGATTATGGCTTAATCTTAATGTTTGATCGAGCTTAAAGGACAAAGTACTGGATTAAACTAAGGTTAATTAAATAAAATGAAAATGTTGAAAACAGCTCATATTGTGGCTCAGAACACAGATTGTTTTTTCCTGGAAATTTTGATTCAGATTCATATATTAGGCCAAGGATTAAGTACTTAAGGGTCAAAAGTGCACCAATTTAATTTTAGGATGGAAGTCAGGATCAGATCAAATTCTTTGTGAATATGGCTATCTTGATTTGTAGCAGTGTGTTATTAAAGCTATTGCTGAAAACTCTCACCACATTACTGTACATTTTTATCGCAGATACACCACAATGGCACACAGGATAATGCGTGGAAGGCCGTCGTGGCTGCCCGCAGAAGTGATCGAGGACCAGGGTCCTGCGGTGGGCATTTTCGATCAGTTTTGTGCTGCCAATACATACCTAGAGACCACCAGTACATTCCAGCAGCTTTGTGATATCCTTCAGCTTAATCCCACTGACCACCGGAATTTTTACCGCCAGCTCAAAGCTAAACTACACAACTGGAAGGCGAAAACATTGTGGGCCAAGCTGGACAAGAGGGCGGCCCACAAGGAGTACAGAAAGGGCATGGCATGCACAAACACAAGTGTGAGTATTTTATATTTATGGTAACCCAGAGCACAGTGTTGTGTACGGTCTCAACTGTGAGGACTTTTTGTTTATTGGCACTAGGTAAAACCAGGTATCTCTAATTAAAAAAGAAAAGAAAAAAATGATGATGATATATCCCAGAACTTCCGGGAAGTCTGCACGATGCTTGGAATCATAAAGTTCCTACTTGTGTGCAAAGCCATTACAAGGTTCAGTCTTTCGACGAGTCTCTGATCAAGTGTAATTTCAGAGAAAATACCTCTCCCTGCCCATGCTCCTATTTTTGTAACAGTCATGACTCGTTCCATTCAGTGGAGGTACATGTATATATTGAACACGTCTGTAATTCTTTCTTTTAATAAAACAAAAGAGAGATCGTAGAGGAACTGGCTGAAAAATAATGCATCCATTCTGAATGGCCATGTGACTTTGACCAAAATATTGCGCATCATAACGTCTCATAGCATGCAGAAATGTCAGAGATTCTTTGGACAGAACGTGCGGAAAGAAATAAAAACCAAAGTGGTGGGCTGGCTGGGACTTTTTTTTTTGGATGGTGGTTTTGTGCTTCTGTAGATGTAACAAACTGAGTGTGCTAACTAGAAGGATTTCCTTCAAAAGCAGATCTGTCTGCACTTTCAAAGTGTCACTGGATGCTACTGTAGCATAAACCTAGGAATTAAAGGTTCATTGGATGTGCCTATGGCACAAACCTTTGAATAGGATATATTCACATTAACTAAGGCCCTGTACTACCACATAGGCTGTAGCAAGCAGCTTGTCAGGAAGGAGGACAGATTAATATATTAACTTATAATTAAGTAGGGCCAAATGAGATATTGTGGTAAAAATGATAACCTGAGAAATAAAAAATCTCACGAAAACTTGTTCACCAAGTTTTAAAAGATACAAGATGCTAAACATTTAGAAGTCACGTAGAGCACCTGCTGTTTAAGACCACCCCTGCTTCCAGCTAGAAATGGTCTCATACTGCAGTTGGTATTAAAATACAGGTGAAGAATTAGAAGTCATGTACACACACACACACACACAAAAAGGTCCGTTTCCAAAGAAAAGAGTGAAATGTTTTGTCAGGGACCAACTGTTCAGTGATAAACATGAAATGTGAACATAGGTGTGTATATAATAAAGCTAGTGAGCAGGTGTAACCTAAAACATGCAACATCACACACATCTACCTTTGTGGTTTGACACGGAAAGAGACTGCATCAGGAGCTTTGCAGGCCTGGATACATGTGGACCTTGCAGGTTGTATGTTGAAGTTAGGCTTGCCTGTCAGACCTACCTCACTGTTAACTAGTATTTGGAATTGGTTTTGCCCTCATCATCGACAATATAAAATTGAATGAGCAAGACCAACAGAGGATCAGTTATACCCAGTATGTCAAGAAGAAGCAGGTAATTTAGACCTGCCGATGTTTTGAGTGTCCTGTGGTTTGAGAGATCACTCAGTGGAGTGGTCTCTCAAAAGAGGGACATCTGTAACAGTCTTCACAGGACAAAAAAGTTTGGAAAACTAAAAGTTACGTCAGTGTTGCTGATCCTTTTAACAGAGATCAACATTTTTGAGAAAATGGGGGGGGGGGAGGGGGGAGTGATATTGTATGTTGAGTCCACAAAATGAAAAGTCAGGGCATGCTTTTATTAGAACAAGTACAATCATTGGAATTGATGCAGTCCTTCAGTTTTCAATCAGTAAAGCAAACCAGGTTCACTATATTAATGGTGTATTAACAATAATTTTAAACAGGAATCTTTCAGTTTACTACAATATACTGTTAGAGAAGTGGCACAGTGATTTTTGTCACATTTAGTCCATTAAGTCCATTGTTGTTGATTTTATAAGCGAGTGCTTGAGTCAGCATTTACACACAACCCACTTTTGACTGGACATGTACTCGCTCATCAGTGCACCAGTAACATCAACAAAGCCAGAGAGAACTGTAAATGTGTATTATGTGGGACTGTGTGGCTGGGAAGAGGAAACCAAGCGTACCAGCTGGAAAACCTGCCTTTTGTTCTACAGTGCTTGTGTCGGATGGCAAGAGCCAGACTCTGCGTAGCAACACAAGGTCAAGAGTGGGTGTCTGCTACCAGAAGCTGGACATCTGGGGTCATGTCAGGATCACCGGGCTTGTGTCAAATTACAGAGAGCAAGAGCTGGACGACACAGTGTGTGTGTCAGTCACAAGAGCTGGACGACACAGTGTGTGTCAGTCACACCACAGTTAGGGGGATGGAGCTTAGTGACTGAGGATGGTCAAAACTACCAAGGTTTATGTCAGACACCAACAGTTGGGTGACAGTGCTGGTCTGTAACACCGGGGTTTATGTCAGATACCAACAGTTGGATGACAACACTGGTCTGTAACACCAGGGTTTATGTCAGATACCAACAGTTGGGTGACTGTGCTGGTTTGTAACAGCAGGGTTTAATTGTCAGATGACAGGAGTTGGTGGCCTGTTGGTAACATCTGGTTTTGTAAATGTCAGATGGCAGGAGCCAGGTGACTCATGGCTGCTTGGTAATGCCAGGGTTCATATGAGATGGGAACAGTTGGGCGACTCAGCTGGTGGGTAACACTAGGGCTAACAGTCAGAGGGGAAGAGCTGGGCAACTCTGGGCAGGGCACTGACACCAGGGGTTATTTATTTTTGACCAAGAAACAGTTAGGTCCTGAACCAGCAACCTGCGCCACCAACCACCCAGCCCAAAGTGGGAATATATCTACGTTGCCAAATCATGTCAGATTGCAAGAGCTAGGTGACTCGAGGCCAGTCCTTAACACCAGGGTTATTTATGTCAGATGGCAAGAGCTAGGTGACTCGAGGCCAGTCCTTAACACCAGGGTTATTTATGTCAGATGGCAAGAGCTAGGTGACTCGAGGCCAGTCCTTAACACCAGGGTTATTTATATCAGATGACAAGAGCTAGGTGACTCGAGGTCAGTCCGCAACACCAGGGTTATTTATGTCAGATGGCCAGAGCTAGATGACTCGAGGTCAGTCCGCAACACCAGGATTATTTATGTCAGATGGCAAGAGCTAGGTGACTTGGGGGTCAGTCCGCAACAACAGGGATTTTTTATGTCAGATGGCAAGAGCTGGACCACTTAGGACTGGTCATTAACACCAGGGTCTAAGTTAGATCGCAAGAGCTGTGGGACACAGCTGGTGGGTAACACTAGGGCTAAATGTCAGATGGCAAGAGCTGCGTGATTCAGGACAGGTCAGTGGCACCAGGGTTTGTCAGATTAGCAGAGCTGGGCCACTTGTGGCTGGTCTGTAAACACCACGACTTATGTCAGATAGGAAGACGTGGGCAACTTGGATCACATATCAAGCGCTGGATGGCTTCGGCTACTGGTCAGTAACACCACATACGCCTGAAGCAAGAGAGTTTGAGGAAGTGAAGTGATGCTGCTAATCAACATGTGAATGCAGTGTATGCATAGTGATAGTGCTGTTTGTAAGTGGGCCTTATGTCATGCAGCTCATAAGTGTACACAGGTAAAGCACCTGTGTTGACTTTACTGGGCCCATCTGCACCTGGCAGTGTGTTGTGGGAGCTGCCCCATATTTTACTGTGGCTGTATTACCAACATGCAGTGTCATGATGGGAATATAGTGGTACCTGTCTTGGAAGATCACCCCAAACACAGGTCAGAAAGTGGTTTCTCAAACCAGGTGGTCTTTCATCAGAGTTACAATAACATTGTAAAGATAATAAAATAGACCTTCCAAAAAGTGGTCTTTCAAACCAGGTGGTCTCTCATTAGAGTGGTCTTTCAAGACAGGGACCACTGTACTGCATAAGGTGACTCCATGGCATTGTTGCAAATTTCTGCAATGTAGCCAATTTGATGTTACCTTTTCCCACTCAAATTGCCGAAAAGTTCCCATATGAAAACTGTTCCGAACAGTTGTGTACATAAGGTCCCGGGGGGGAGGCCGGCAGATCTTTAGGACAAGGTTTACTGGAGGATAATCAGATAATGTGATCACATTTTTTGTTTCTGATTTTTTTTTTCATTTTTTTCATATTTGCTGGGAGAAGCACAAAACTTTATAGCAACGTGGCCTGCTTCCCTGACTTCTACTGCATGGTCAGAATTGTGTTCTGACCATCCAATCAAATGTGTCAGACTTCTTGACTAGCCACCCCATTATAAGGTGTAGTATGTGTACTTCAGAAGTGATGCATGATTTGTGATGAAGAGGCAGGCAACTGAAGTGCCCAACCCATGCCAAGGAAAGCTGTTGACCTCGGGCATGTTATCTTGGTTGGTCTTATGTAGACTTCTCAGTCAAACTGTTTTTTATTATTATTGAAATCAGGTGAAATGGCATTTGACCATGAGCTGGTTTTGGCTTCGAAACCGGGTGGAAATGTAGTCAAAACTCATGGGAAAAGGGAATAGAAATAGGTGTATAACACAGGGTCAAAGCTCATGTGTAAATGCATCAACACTATCATTTTTTTTAAACTTTGGACAATGTGTCACTCTGTAAAGTTTGCATTTTGGGAGAAATTACTTGGAAACTGTACAAAAATGTAAATTATGTGATCTGTAACAATTTCTACACAGATCATGTTGTAGATATGAATTGTGGGAAAAAAGGGAGTCACTTCCCGTTCACTCTCGAGAGCATGCTGCTTGTTATTCAACTTGGTTAAAAGTCCAAATACTGGCCATAGTGAAGGGGGCTAAGAGATAATACAAGAGTCTAAATGCATAATCCTGTTTCCTGTTGGCTATGACCATCCTCACCGTGCTTCCAGGGTGAAGGCTTGTTTCCCATCTCACAGAAAGAAATTTATGGATGAAGACACAGGCAAAGTCAATAAATCACAGCCAGTAAAGTGACTTTTTATGACACTATTGATGCTTCAAATTCATTATGGCTGTCAGATGTTGTATGGAACCACATATATATTTTAGTTTGATATTGATATTAACTGTTGGCAAAACTGGGGGGAATGAGGAAGAAGAACCACGAGAAGGTTTTGTGTTAAGGGAAGTGAATGTTTTTTCTCAAGGAGTGATAATGGGATATACTTGTATAAGCAAGTGGAACCAGCAGGAAGGTGTGGGTGTCAAAGAAAACTTCAGTTAAAACTCTGTCGCTTCCAATTTCCACAAAATGTCCTTATGCCCAGAATTAATATTAGGATACCAGATTTATATATATTCTTTTTAAACCCACCTTTCATTCAAATACCAGCATGTCTGCAGTTGCTTGCAAGGATGGGTGAGGCCAACAGCTGTCCCTGGCCCACTGTGGGTGTAATGCACCCTAAAGACACCGAGGAAAGCTGTTGACTCAGTCAATTAAGGCATGACACTGAAGGGGTTAAAACAGTGATGTGACACGAGAAAAAACACTCAACAAGATCATGAAGATGGACCTTAATTTGCACAAACATCCTGCCCCAGGAGAGGAAAAGAAACATTATGGATTCAGCATGCATAGGATTTGCCTGCAGGCACGGCAGTTCATTTCATCTAGATATGCACCAGTCCCCCACTGTCAGTCTTATTATGATGTGTTGACAAACAGGTGTAGAAATGTTGTATAGAATTATATTTGTTTTAATGTTTAAAGGATGTATGACAAAAAATGAATTTTATTGCATGTTTTGTCTTGCAAAGTGATATATATGTATGTATGTATATATATATATATATATATATATATATATATATATGTATATAATGTGATTAACAACTTACCTCTTTGCTGTTTCCGCTATAACTCAACAAACTGAACCTGTTGCATTTAGTTTATTACTGGGGTGGCTGATGGATTATGGGTGATTAAAAAAAGAAAAAAAAGAAAATGCCAGAGACCCAGGGCTACATTTGTGGGATTGAAATGGGATTGGGCATTGTACAATATGTTGGATGTTGTAGTTTGGTCTCTGACAGAGATCAGGATTTCCCTTATGAATTTTATTTCTGACTGTAGGGTCCTCCATACTCTTTGAGATCATTGGGGGGGGAGGTGTCTCCAGTATTTTCAGAGGGTCACAGAGATAAAAAAGTTGCAGTAAATGTGTTTAATCAATATTATGGGTCCTCTTTCTTCTATTATTTCCTAGGGGTCTCTTGTACCTTCCGAGCTCAATTTTGGGGGTCACCAGCTAATTTCTGTGCACCATATATGCACATTTGTGACACTGAGCGATGTAATTTGTACACCTTGCTTACATGCAAATGGAAATTACATGGAAAGACAGGGCCGGAGAGGAGGGTAGGATGGAACAGGGAGCAGGACCTGTGATAAGGCATGGGTTAAAATGCTCTTTTAACCAGCTTCCTGCCACTGTGTGAGTGCCGTCATAATGGCTCCTGCCATTCCTTAGGCCCATACTCCCGCAACACGCCATCCCTTGAAGGCATGTGGGCATTTATCCAGCCTACCCTTTCCTGGCAGACCATTGACATAGTCCCAAATCCTATTTGTCCTGTGTAAATGTTCCTGTCTTAACCTTAAAGTGCCATTGATGTCTGGACTTGTAAGAACAGCTTTCCCTGAAACTGCCAAATGTAGGTCAGGCAAGTAGCCACCTGAATGACAGGCATTTGTTTGAGGAATTTAAAGGTGGGATCAATCATCTCTATTACTATGATTCAGATAAGTGTGACTATCCTGGTGGCTGGTACTCAAGTGGTTAAAAATCCAGTTTCTTGTGTCAGTTGGTGTTGTCCTTCTCAAGACGGGGACTGCTGTAGCTGACTCCAGGAAAATAATCTGGATAATCCAGACATAGCTGGGAGTTGTAGCTGGGGATGTCCTCTTCATGATCACTTAGACATTGCTGCTTATAATGGCCATAGTTTACCACCAAATCAATGAACAGAGTGTGTCATACATACATGTGCTGCCAAATTCTCAGCTAAGGAATATGAATATTAAAGATGTTTTCAAGCACAGGTGGACTGGGATGCTGGTTGACCCTGGAGGGATTGCATAGTGAATGACCAGTGTGTAAAATACTGCATGATATATAGACTGTAATTATGCGGCTTGATCCAGACAGTTCAGTCTGGATACTTTATGTTTTAAACTTGGCAGGAAAGGCAGATTCAGCAGAGACCTGCTTGCCCAGTGTCAGGTATTCTGGTATTACGCAGATCTCTGTGTGTGATGGAAGCACTGGAGCAGACTAATGTAGAAAAATAGATGACGCCACCAAGTTCTGTTTTTTCATGTGTGTGTGTAGCCAATGCTGCCATGCCAGCTGTATGAATTAGGCAAATAAGGCGCACCCTGTCTCTGCCCTTGTCTCTGTTGTGTGCCAATACATGCCATTGGTGCACAATCTGAGGCGGCAACATTGAGAGGGTTGCCAGGGAGTAAGTCGGAACTCGGGTGATGTGGGTCACACAGTGTTCATGAGGAGTGTGGATTGAGAGTGTGTGGGTCACATAGTGTCACTTAGGAGTGTCGGTCACACATTGTTCATGAGGAGTATGGACTGAGTGTGGGTCAGTGTCACTGAGGAATGTGGGTCACATATTGTTCATGAGGAGTGTGGATTGAGTGTCTGGATCACACAGTGTAACGGAGGAGTCTTGTGGGGAGAGGTGGGTCATACAGTGCAACTGAGGAGGGAGTTGGACTGAAAGTGTGGGCCCATAGTGTCACTGAGGAGGGTGTTAGACTGAGAGAAAGTGGGTCACAGTGTCACTGAGGAATGTGTGGATCCAGTTGAGAGCATGTAGGTCACACAGTGTCACCAAGGAGTTGGTCACACTGTGAATGTGTATATCTTTCACCTGCCAGTACATGTATCACAGTGCAGTGTCCTTGGGCTTATGTTTCACACATGAAAATATTTGATTTAGAAATTCACCTTTTGCCACTGCCTCGTTTTGCTTTTAACCTCCAAATAAATATTTACCAAAAACTAAGTCACCAAATGCAAGATTTATCTCGACCATATGTTTACCAAGGTGTGTTCATGATTTCTGATGTAGTGTTTATATGTTTTGTGAGGACAGGAGATTAAAAGAGTGCACAGTTTGAATAGGTGTACCAGCTGGGCATTAAAGAGGGTTACAGTATGTATACATGTACGATGGTCCCTTTCTTGAGAGCCTACTCAAAGGAGAGGCCACCTGGCTTTAAGGACCACCTTTTCCAGATACATACTCTATACTTTTGCTATTTATACATCCCATGAAAGATCACTTGCCTTGAGAAACCACAGTTAGGCTGGCTGTAGTGGTGGTCTTTGAAGACATAATAATCTTTATTGCAATTCATGCCCGAACTAGGCGAATGCATACAAATACGCCCTCTGACAGGGGCAACTAGAACAACTAAGTACTAGAGGACAGAGATAGATGCCATCTGGTGGCAAAAAGGTAAATCCTTTGTATTGGCTGATGCTGATGTAGTTGGATGTCACATGACCTGCAATTTGGCCTTTCAAAACATATTTTCACTGTAGTGCAAGCTGGAGTCAGCAACAACTGGGCCTGACACAGAAATAATAAACTGTAGGTTTCCGAAAGTTTTCCTGGAATAGCAGTACCTGTGTATATATGAACAGAGGGAGGAGAGGGAGGAGCAGGCACAGGAGAAGCCAGACTGGTGGTGATGGTGATGGTGATGGTGATGGTGATGGTGATGGTGTGGCAACCACATTGTTCACTCTCCAAATTGGTTGTCTATCAGCGCAATTCTACATCAGTGAAATGCTTTCCCATAGGTTTAATCTGACTGCAATACAGTTAATTTATGTCACACATCACTGTTTCAAAGGTTAGAGGTGTAATTCAGACGAATCTTTGTGTTGGCTGATGGTGATGTAGTTAGATGTCTCATAACCCACATTTTGTATTTGAATAATTAACTATGAAGATCAGTCACATGTACCACTTGGAGCATGGAGATTATCCAGACTGTTAAACCCCCCCCCCAACCTCTGCCGAGGTCTCAACAACATGCCCTTGATAAAAGCCTGGATGCTGGGCATGGTAAAAGCAGCATATCTGTCTCATTTGTTGCTATTGAAGTGTAAAAATTGATATTTTCATAGAATTTATACTGAAAATATTCTAAAACTTTTTGTTACGATTTTGCACAAGACTTACGGAAGTTTATTCACTGTACAATTGGTACCATTGAAAGCAAACTCGTGCCCCATGACTCCATTTGCACACTGGGGAGTATTGTTTTTGCCAAACATATCAGTTTTTCCTACAATAAATCTAACAGCTGGGTGTAAATAATTTGCAAAAATAAGCAAGATGGCAAGAACTGATGCAGTGGAAATCAATCATATGGGGTACCTGTCATTTCAAACAAATAACTGCAGAATAGGTATGTGCCATCTATGTATTGAATTTGAGTATGACATATGCTGGGACTGGCACTTGGGGACTCCAAATGGTCAGCATGGGATAGGCGGTGATTGGTTTTCAAAGAGTTAAAGCTTTGGCTTTCAAAGAGTTAAAGCTATAGCATACATTTTGCTACATGCCCCAGAATATTTTAGCACAAATGCCAGTCTTTCGTAGACAAATAGCTTTGAGCCTTGATGTTCTCTTCTCATATTCTGTGCCCATGCTTTGATGTATATGGATGTTGATGTGGGGGGTCATCAAACTGTCATGTAAAGTTTTCATTTTGTTAGGATCAGTGAGGCTGGGATGCCACGCACTAAGAATGATGCACCCTGCTTTTGGGGGGTGGGGGGCTGGGGTAGCATGACATGAATATGATTTACTGGGTGATAATGGTGTAAATTCCCCCCCCCCCCCATGCATTGATTTTCCTGAAAAATATTAAAAATGAAAGTTGCATAGATCTGTTATTTTAAAGGTATGTCTGCTTGGAAAAAAATCATGTTAACTGGATAGATTTTTAGAATTGTCTCATTTTGATAGATCTCAGAATGGTAGTGCACAGGAAAACTTCAGGAAACTAAGTATGTCAGGAATATTTAAATGTTAATATGTGCACAGCAACACATTCACCTACATTGTGCTGTGCGAAGGATGGAGTCAATGACCTTTCGCTGTATTATTGTCTTTGTAACCAAAACATAATAGCAGGAGAGCTGACCTCAGTATGATGTGTACTTTAAAGGCACAGTAACCTCCAGTACAAAGTACTCCATGGAGCAATCAAAATTGATATTTTCTGATTGAAAGGATCTTGTGTAGTGTGTACACACAGCAGGTACATGTACTTGTTATTATGCCCTTGACCTCACCCTAATTTATTCCAGTATGTCCTGTCATGTGCTTCGATTTATAAAAACCAGCACATTTGCCTTCTTGGCACTTGCTGAGTCTCTATTCCATTTATAAAAAAAACAAAAAAAAAACAAAAAAACAAACTTACCAGGTTATTGATTTAATATGTAAAGTGATCTTTTGACTTTGAGCCATGGATGATTTTTGTAGGTCATATCTGGATATCATTTTGAGGGCTTTCGATCATTTTTCTTCTGAGTCATCAGCTCTTTGGACCTTATTTGCAAATTATCTCTTTGATCAGAATATAAAATTGATAGATTTACCATGATTATAATTTTTTTCTTTCATAAACTAGAATACAAAGACACATATATCTGCCTGTTCCCTGTCATCTTCCAATTTATTAACCAGTATTAGTCCAATTGTGCTTTGATCAATCAATAATTTTACCAGTGATAGAAATAATGAAAATTTGTCACTTGTTCCCAAACAGACAGCTTTGGTAGAATATGTTGTTGTTGAAATGCATGTATGTACAGTGAAAACTCATTATAATGACACCATTTGTTCCCTAGAAAATGTGTCAGATAACTGAATATGTCAGATAAATGAATCAAATAACATAGTAAATGTACTTTCTGTCCCTTGAAAGTTGTGTCGTTAAGTGAATATGTCGGATATCAGAGTGTCGTTATAATGAGGTTTCACTGTATATAAAATTTGGACAGGTACAGTGGCAAGTTGAATTGACCATCACATGTTTCACTGTCTTGGACAAGTAAAAAGGCCTGCGTGCACTGCATGGTATGTGCTCAAACAGAAAAGAACAGAATATATTCATCAAAGTGTCTGGATTATAGTCTGGTAGCTTACTGTGAGTATAACTCAGTAATGCCAGACGTGACAATGCCATAATCTTTGTCCCAAACTGCAATGAAGGGGTGCCATACCGGGCATACAATATACCTGTAAGTGAGGTCAAAGGTCATCACCATACTGCCAGCATCCCCGTGGGGCAACTTGAGTCAGGGGCAAGTACATTGTATCTTGCTTGACAGTGGAGTGAGTCACCAGATGTGTATTGTATTATCCAGTCACATGACTAAGACTGAAGCTGAATAATAATCAGTAGACTGTTCCAAATACAGACCTTTCAGTGGGTTGTGGAGAGGACTGGCATATCTAGCCAGCAGAAAGTACGTGGTGACTCGTATACCTTAAGCAGTCTTTCAGTCTAGGTTACAGTCACTGTTATAATCAGATACATAATTTGAGACAAGGCAGATCAATATTTATGATGATTTTAGATTTGACCACAAGGTGGCACTGTGGTACAGACAGTCTGACACCAGCCAGATTCTTGTGTTCACACAAATGCAGGCATGTTGGTGTTGAAATTCTACACCTTCATGAGATGTTGTCAGCCATGATACTCATTTCTGGGAGGTGATTGTCCAGTGCAGGGTTAACCTGAATAAAAATTTGTCTTGCTGGCTTCTTATGTAACCTAGCGATTGTTAACCCCCTCTGCCCCTAAATAAAGCATTGTTTTTTTTCTTTTCTTTTTTATTGCATTTTTACTGGTGTAACTATATTGTCAAGTTCAAAGAAGAAACTTGTGAAGGTTCTGGCACGAGCTGTATGACGCAAGGCTGTTATAAAAAGAGCAGAGCTGGGAAACATTACATGGGTTTTTGTGTAACAGAGTTCATTGGTGTGGTGATCCCTGATGACACTGTGATTTATGTTGGTCCAGCCTTTCTATCCTGTAAACCTTGAAGATTGGAGCCTGTCAGCTGGACAGCCTGCTTTCTCTCCAGTGTTACAGGCCAGGGCTTTAATCTTTTTTACCTGTCCAAGATCATTCATTATGTCATGGTTAGTGCGCTCAGCTCGTTTCACAAACAGAGTGGCCTCAACACAAACGAAGACTCAATCAAAATTAACCCATAGTTGACTGAAAATCACTGAACCAAAATTAACCCTTATACTAGCTAATTTACCTCATTACATGCTACAAGTCACTTTGCTTGGGAGGGAAGGGTGGGAAGAGTGGGTGGGAGTGTTGTTTCTGAAAGTTGGTTTGCCAGGTCAGTGGGTCACTGGCTGAAACAGCACTCGTACGTATTTATGAGTAGACTGGTGATGTGCATGCAGATAGATCTCCATCCCCTCTACAGTAGCACCTGCCTTTTAGGCTACCCTTCTGCTGGGGGCAGGGGATGGTGGTGGTTCCATATTGCAGGTGGTCTTAAAATACAGGTGAATTCTTGAGAAGTAGACTAGTAAAATGAAAGTGTGGTCTTAACCCCCTGCCCCTTGAATTAACACTCGAGTCAACAGGTTGCCTTGGCATCAGCACATTATCCAGGCCTAGGAAAACAGTTGACATGGGGCATGTTATTTTAATAGGTCTGTCATAGCTGTGATGGCAAGTATTATTTATGGAATATAGTACAGACAGGCTGCATATCTGAGTGTAAGGTAAAGTAGTTGCATTTGTGGGACATGTATAATACTTTAATTTTGGTGCTCGAGTGGTTTTGGTTATCAGATAGAAGAACCAACCAGCATAAATATGCTAAAACAGAACCATACTGGTATATCATGCTTCTGATTCTTAAGACCAAGTATGTCACTGTGCAATAAAAACAACAAATTTCAGGAGTAAAAAGAGATCCTATAAGGTTAAACATGATCCAGGGGTGTGAATTTTCCTCCTTTCAGAAGAATTTGTGTTTAAAGTGATACGGTTCAGAATGTCATGAATTTTGTCTTAATCCTTACAGTGCTAATCACAGCTGCTGAATAGTCATTTTCTCATTACCATTACACATATAAATTATAATGGTTAAAAGATTTAAATTTCTCATGAAGATACCTTTTATTCAAATATCAGCAAGCCCAGTCTACAGCAAAAGGTGGTTTTAGTCAACAGCTTTTGTTGGGACACTTTGGGTGCACTGTGCGCAAAGTGTCCCAAGGAAAGCTGTTGACTCAGGCTTAAATCAGCACTTCAAGGGTTAAATGTGCAATTATGTTGTGTTTGAGTGAATGCAGAGGGTGGGGTAGGGGTTTTCCCCGCCTTTCTATTCCATGTCACTCATAACCCTCTTGATATAGAACATAATGATCTTAACCGTCACCCATCTACAGGCCCCTGTGGAGTGGTAACCCTGACTGTGTTTTGAGTTGTCCTGACAATTGCCAACCATTACAGTTCTGGGGCTCAGAGGACAAAATGACCCCTCAGCTGGACTACAGCTTCTGCAAAGGTTAACCCTTGACAGGGATGAGCTACCATCCTGTTTCAGCCTGGTCTGATGTTTTCCAGTTGCCCATGTATTTTGACTGGAATCTCTATGAACTTAGGTTTTCTAATTTGTTGCATACATGTATCTCATGTATCTTGTCACTAAAAGAAATTTATTATAAATATTTATGCTGGAAAAACTGTAGACATGACAAACTGCCAACTTGTTTTCTGGAAGAAACTGTAAACTGGTTTTCTGGACCAGGTTTCTAGTATAGCCAAGTAATGGCTGACATTAGATATGTAGCAGAGAAAGAGTTATGGTGAAGGGAGCAGGAAAAAAAAAAAGAAGGAATGTAGATTGTGTGCCAACTGCATCTGGCTCTGAGATGCACCAACATATGAACATATTGTAGAGGAGGTGCCCTTAGCCTCTGGCAAGCAAAAACATTTCAGTGATGTTTACTACACTAAACCTAGATGTTAAAATATGAGATCATATATGAAAATGAAGCAATTTGTGTCAATATTTAAGAAGTACTTAGGCAGCATGTTGAGCTGATGTCAGGGAGGTATGGGTGAATGTGTTGTGTCTGCACATGTGGTATCTCACAGTATCTGGCAGAGTGGCCCGCTGTATCAATGTCTCCATCAATGCTGCCCTTCTCACGTTTCCATTTCTATTCAAACTGTGGTGGAGCTATTATGTGACTGTAATCATTTCAAAATAGCCCAAGACAACAATTCCTGGGGTGGTGGATTGGGGGTGGGTGGTCACTGGAGTACTCTGTGACCTGGCACTGTGGTGCGGTACAGATTTCTTTAATCATTGAAACAGAAAACCATTTCTGAAATCTTGAGCATCTAAAACATTCAGCCTGTCATTGGACAATGTTTAATGCAATGGACAAGGAGCAGCAGCTTGTTGCATTAGGCATTATATATGTTTATCAAAGTGTACAAATGAACCCTTTCCCCCTTAAACTGGCCAAAACCGGCTGGTGGTCAAATGTCGTCTGCTTCAGTGTTTTCAACTAATTTCAACTGTAATGAAAAACAATTTGACTGAGAATAGGAAAGGTCAGAATTAGATCGAAAGTGTGTATTCGCCCCAGTACACAACCGGATACACAAAAATTTGGAGGGCTAGAGCTGTGTATTCCCATTGGTTTGCATGTTAAAGTAACCTTAAATAAACTGGTCACTTTAGTAGCCGTGGCTATATGATTTTTGTGAGGTATTTAGTTACGCATCTAGATTTACTGTGCGAAATTTGGTGTCTCAATGTACAGTTGTTTTCAAGTTATTATGTTGCAAATTACAATGTAAAGTAATGGGAATACACAGCCCCAGCCCTCCAGTGACTGCAGTGCCCTCTTTTAGGCAGGGCTAGAACTTTCTGTTCTTGTTCTTGCATACTGTGGATGAGACCTAGCAAGATCACATGCCTCAGGTCAACAACTTTCCTTGGCATGGGTTGAGCACTTAGTGCCCAGCCCATGCCAAGGAAAGCTGTTGACTCTTAATTCAAGGGGGAAAGGGTTAACATCGCAGTGTAGTGAACTGAACAGTTTCAGTCCACACAAACAACAGGGAGTGCATGATATGCTCAGGAGCTGGCTGGGATGACCCTGTGTCTGACCTCTGACCTGACCCTGTGTGACATTACATTTGGGTTGGTGATACATGTATCATGGGTATGGCACACAAGGGGATGTGTGATGAAAGACTGAGCAGGGTACACAAAGACAGTCAGGGCAGGACTGGTGCACAGAAAGCCCAGTGCAGGCACTGAGAATTTCAATGCAAAACCCATTGTGACTGAAGCCAAATACAGATTTTTCTTGTTGCTGTTGTTAATTGGCTAAAGATGCACTTTGATTGTCTGATGGACAGTCAGTGAGAATATTGTCCCATGGTAAGGTCTGGTGGGAAATGTCTCCCAGTAGCAGCTGGGTGTAAGATTTAAATACAGTGGTACCTGCTGTATGTGGCCACCCCTTCTGGCAAGAAAAAATTGGCACATATAGCAGGTGACCTGTTACCACAGGTAAATTTTACAAAGAAATTGACTCAGGTCAGAGCCTAGTGACCACAAAAAGCAGTGCGACTGCTTACGGCTGTGGTTGAGTACAGTGGATACCACATACTCTATTGTTGAATAATTGATAAAAAGTTGAATAAATTCTGAAGGAGTGATTCTACGCTTCATCATTTTCTAGTTAGTACTCACAGAACACAGGGTAAATTGGCAAGTACAGTAGTCCCTCCTTTGAGAGACCACCCCCAGAGCCATCCAAGAATTGGTCACATAAAGCAGGTGGGACCCCAATGGAGGTTTAACTGTTGCACCACCTGCCTAACAACCATTACTTTGACTTCCCATCCGTAATTAGATTCAGACATGATTGATGTACACTTATTACAGTAACACCCCATTCTGTCTTGCAGTCATTTTCACTCGTTTATTGGTATTCTAAACATATTTTGGATTTATAAACTGGTTGTGACAAATAATTTTACCAATCATGTATAAAATAGCTGGATAAGTGGTCTGTTGGGGTCATGTTAGGTGGTTACTGGTCAGGTCCTGCAAATAGTCTCCCAAAAGAGGTAAATTATCATTATGTATAAGGTGTTTTTACATGGTGAAAATGGTCACATAAGGCAAGTGATCATGCAAAAGAGGGGTCTTTCAAGAGAAGGACTACTGTACCAATTCAAAAATAGATGTAAACCATCCTTAAATATTCGTGATATTCTTAGTGTAAAGATTGCAGAATATTGTCAGCTAAATGACCTTTTTTTACCAAACAGCTGTTTGGCTTATTGCTATTACAAGGTCAGCATTCACAATAGAACAAGGTTTACACAGTCACAGGTTGGTGTAGGACAGTACAGTGGTACCTGCCTTCAGAGACCCCTCCAATGAGAGACCGCATATCTTTTGAGACCGCTCTCTCAGAACACTGTCCTATCTTTTCCATGTTATTATACCTCAAATGAAAGACCACCTGTTTTTAGAGATCACCTTTTCACCTGCCCTAGGGGCGGTCTTTCAAGACAGGGACCACTGTATACACATGATGGGGGTATGTTTACACATTGGGACAGGTGTGTACACATAGTGGAACAAGCATATATATAATGGGATATGTATACACATTAGGACATGTGTGTACTATTTGCAGTAATATGGTACAGTACACTAGTACATGTACATACATACAATGTGATATGAATTGGGATAGTTGTGTGCACACATTGGGACAGGTGTATGCACTCAGTGTGACAAATATGTAGGTTCAGCGGGATATATACGTACTTGTAGGGACAGGTGTGTACACACAGTGGGACAAGTATATATACAATCGGATATGTGTATACATTGAGACAGGTGTGTACATATAATGGGATATGTGAAGTGCTGGGACAGGTACATGCATGTACGTATAGTGGGACATATAAATGACATGTTGGGACAGGTGTGTACAAACAGTGGACAAATATACATACAGTGGGGCAGTGCTTTTCCCAGGATTTTGTAAAGACAGGGAAAATTCCATAGTGTCAGGGCAGTACACCTTTACAGGGGCAATAAAGGAAAGGGCAGTTTTTATTTTCAGCAAAGAAATATGGGGGAAAAAAAAAAAAAATCAGGGCAGAAGGGAGCAGGAGAAAATGAAAGGGAGCCACATGATGAAGGCAGTGAGAATCTCCCTTCTAAATTTGCCTCAGAAAAGCGCTGTGGGATATATGTGTACACATTGGGACAAGTGTGTACATATAGTGGGACATATATGTATGTACAATGGGATATTCATACATGTTGGGACAGGTGTGTTCAGATGGTAGGACAAGTGTTCATACAATGGTATATGGGTATGAATTGGAACTGGTTTACTTCTATGTGATAGGATAAGTGTACACACAGTGCGATATGTCTGCACTGACAATATCTGGATGAGGTGGGGCAGAATAGTAATTCATCTTTGTTGTCTTGCAGTATTCTGTGTTAATTTGATGATTGAAAGAAGGAAAATTCATCCAAAATTTGTTCACAAATTTAATTGTCAATGGCAAGTCTCTCAGAAAAACATAATATACGGACACACTCAGCAAGCAGTGTTGCTGGCATTGGGAGTGTGCAACTAGTTTATATGTGTCTGTGGAGTTGTTAGATGGCTGTACATGTAGATGCAGTTGTCCCTCTTTTGAGAGACCATCCCTAGTGCCATCCAAGAAGTGGTCACACAAAGCAGGTGGTCCCCCAGAAGTTTGATTAGTGCCACCTGTTCAACAATGAACTATCACTTTCAATTTCCATAAGGTCTTGGAAGAATAGGAAGATGGGTGACTTTGACCCAATTCCAAAGGTCACAGAGCCATTTTTGTCAATTTGGCTTTCGCGCGATAACTTGAAAAGTTTTGTGCATAGGGGTTTTATATTGCATATGCTTATAGTCCTAAATATGGTCTTGAACAAGTAGAAAGATTGTTGACCTTGACCCAATTCCCAAGGTCACAGAGTCAAAAGACAGGTGTCCCAAAAGAGAGATCTTTTAAAAGGGACTGCTGTACATATAGCAAAATTACATGGCCATCACTCAGATTTGGTCATATGGTGCAGCTCGTCTTCGTGGCGGGTAGGTATACTGCTTTTATGTGTGCATGCGAAGATGCAGGATGCGTGAGCTACAAAGTGAATCAAAGCTGTAGCAGTAGTGCACATGAAGATCAGCTTGGACAGACCACTTCAAGAGTGGCATCTCACTTTACCAGTGCACATCATCCAGAAGCCAATTGAGGAGTGGTAGCTCACTTTACCTGGGCAGGACAGGCCACTTACAGGGTGACAGCTCACTTTACCTGGGCAGGACAGGCCACTTACAGAGTGACAGTTCACTTTACCTGGGCGGGACAGGCCACTTACAGTGACAGTTCACTTTACCTGGGCAGGACAGGCCACTTACAGAGTGACAGTTCACTTCACCTGGCCAAGACAGGCCTCTTGAACTTGAAGAGAAACAGTGCTCACCTGAGCAGACCAGGCACCATTGAGCATGGCTGCATTTGGTCATACATATAGAAGAAAAAGATTCTCCACAATGTAGACTGACAGGAATATTGTGTTGCCATCAGCTATATGTAGAGTGGAACTAGCTTAGGACTATGCTATGGACTGTCAAAGAGCAGGCATGATTGGCAATAAGAAACATGTGGTCACTGTATTGAGGCTTGACGGTGAGCAGTGGCAAAACTGCATGGAAAGGCATTGGCAGCTGATAATGCTGCTCGAGTAAAGGAAGGGTGGGATGCCAGTTCCAGATGTCCTTCCATGTTTCACCACTGCTCACCTCCAACCCTCACAGGATTGCATTCTGCAATAGAAAAAGTTCTTAATTTGCACAGAATTTTACCTTATACTTTCAAATGTTGTGGAGTTGGTGATTTCCACAATGATTTCAAGTGTGATAAGGCCATGAATATTCACATTGTAAATTGCTGCACCACAATAGAACTGACTGGCATTAGTCTTCTATTTTTGTCATTGTCAGATGTTGTAATCTGTGGTGCTATCTATTGATTTCGCTGCAGTGCAGATGACATTGCTATACACCACTAGCAAAGTAGCGCCAGTCTACTTCTTGGTTTGATAAGAGAACAGGCAATTTCCCTCTCCAGACACTTGCTTAGTTTTCTTATAGATAAGTGAACTCACCGCCGCAAACTGTGGTGAGATGCAAAACTAGGCATGATCTGCAACAATGCCACAACAACAATGAAACTACCCAACTACTATGATAGAATATGGCACAGAGAATTATGAAGAAATGGAGCAAAGAAAACGGTGGCAAAAGTCTGAAGGTTACCACATCTGGCTGCAAGGATTAAGTTACTGAGTTATAAGGGCCAGGTCTCTGAAAAAAAAAAAAAGATTTGTTTTATGTGAAAACCCCAGAGTGGAGCTGAACTGTAGATTGATACTCATGTCAGCTGGTCACTTTGGACCAGTTTCAAACAAAAATGATTTGCAGTCAAACTATATATCAGGCCTACACTGCCTGCTTGTCCAAAGAAATGGGTTTGTCATCAGTAGAATCTGGCTGTGGGGATTGAGTGAAAAGTTGCAAAAAGCACAGGGTAACTATGGTGGTATATATAAAAAATGTAGGAAACATTTATCTTCTCTTATTTACAAAAAAGTGTAAGCATACTGGAAATAAAAAAAAAACAAAACAAAAACTTTGATGGGAGCTGGTTCGTGCCAATGTAGTGACTCATGTAGACATGCAGAATGACATGATAAAATTCTAAGTATCTACAGGTCACTGTCTAATTTACTGCAGAACATTGTGAGTGGTAGGTTGACAAGAAAGGTAGCTCTACCCAATGGTCAGGGTCATGGCAGGACAGGCTATGTGTGTGCAGCCTTGTGGTGGATCACGTTCAGTCATTATCATGTTCTCCCTCTATTGAGTGAAAAAGGCATGGGCAAGGCTAATATGTACGGTGTTTGGTTTACCACGTGAATATAGCTTCAGCCAAGCTTAAAAAAATATATACTTTTAAGGCATCACTGTGTCCATATGTATGAGTCCTTTGACTTTGCAAAAATGTGTAGAGGGAGGGAGGGAGAGAGAGAAGGAAGGAGAGACAGAGACTTTTGATGTTTAACACTTTCCAGTCACAGGTTGTGTATATATGCGGACTTGAGCAAATTACTGTTGCAGTCATATTATGCATATACACAGACTCACCTTCGTGGATCCTAGAGCAAAAATCTAAGATGGTGGTCATGGCACGTGACCATGAGATAATTTTGGCAACCTATATTCTGAGATCTGTTTGCAGCTTTCCTGTTGCAAAAGTTTCTTACTCACAAACTTTCTAAATATGCTCGGGAATGTGTTTTAATTGAAATTTGCTGAATTCATGTGGTTATGTAGATTGCAGTAATTGGCCTACATGTGGAATAAGCTGACCAACATGGTTGCCATGACAATTGACCCAAATTATATTTGATACATACAATATATTTTGCAAAAATTAAAGGCATAAATGTATTTTGATCTGACTTGCCGAGAGAACCTAGCACTGAAAAAGGTTAAGGAATGCAACATTGACCTTGGTGAACTATTTCATGTCAAACATGAGTTGTTTTTTTCCCCCAAAAATACCGGAATATGAAACAATACTTTGGTTACCATGGCAACCATTAGGCCTACACCTGTTATTTTCATTTTGACACTTTCTGAACCTGAGAGCACTACTTCTGCTGAACATGCCATATAGTTTATATGGTAACTAGTTCTATCATAGATACAGAGTAAATTGGGTCCAACATTTGGAATTTTGCCCCAAATCCCCACACACAGGCTACATTATAAGCCAATGAAATGTCCCAGACTGGAAAGTGTTGAATGGTGCGTTTTAGCATGTTTGGAGCATAGAAAGGTTGAATACAGCTGTTTTATGTCATACAGTAAGAGTTAAGGAGCAAAAATGCTTCTTTCACAGTGTGCACAAGGTAGGCGAGAATTTTCTAATGAAGCCCAAAATCATGAGTTTTCCTGCTCAAAATAGGAGAGTTGGGAGTGTGTGGAAATTTTTGAAAATACAGGGACAAGCTTTGATGCCATTTCAATTCTACCAGTGTTTTTGGTTGCCAGTCTGAGACTGGTCTTGGCATATGAATGCAAAGGACTCGTGCAGTTTCGTTGTTGGTGCGGTAAATCACTTGTGACTTGCGGTCACTCATGATTTTCCACACAAACAATAATCCTTCGTGAGAGAAAAATGGTAACTCACTCTCCAGCCATGTAAGATTTTGTTTACCCTATGTTTAATTGGGTCTTCATTAAAAAAAAAACAACTAAAAAAAATATGCCATAGGCCTACTTTCGATGCTGACCTGGTGTGCCTTTTTTTTTTTTTTTTTTACGTTCATTGTAGTCTTTCAAAATCATGTGTGAGGTATAATCAAACACCCCTCACATATGTTTGATTTTGTCTCCTAGTTTTTATGCACTACGTCAATGATGCAGGCGCGTCACAATGTAGTTGTAACAGTGTTTAGGTTGTGATATACAGTGACTTACTACTTTTGAATTTCACCTTAGAAAATGATAATTCACCCTCAAACCTAGAATGAACTTCTCCTGGGAGTATTGACAGGTCCTCTTATGTCTGTAGGTGCTAACCTGCTGTTCTCTGTGTAAATTCTGCAGGTTATTTTCCAGTTCTGCATGCAACTGTTACAGATGATAATCCTCCTGCTCTGACTGGTCACAAAATTGACGATCGGGATGTTTTGTGTTTACAGGTGATGATCATCGGGGCTGGTCCCTGTGGTTTACGTACTGCCATAGAGGTGGCGTTTCTTGGCGGCAAGGCTGTTATCCTAGAGAAGCGAGACCGCTTCTCACGCAACAATGTGCTTCATTTGTGGCCACATCTTATACATGACCTCAAGGCTCTGGGAGCTAAAAAGTTCTTTGGCAAGTTCTGTGCTGGGTCTATAGACCATATCAGTAAGTATTGTAATTAATGCTAGCAGGGTTTGTGTCTGTATTTTAACACTGTGGGGAGTTTACACTACTCTCTGCATATAATGGCAGTCATTACATTTCAGGGAATATAGGACCTTTTTTTTTTAACAAGAATGCTTCAAAGTTTTTAAAACTTTATTAGGAGAGAATAATGACCCCCCAGATAGGCTCATGAGTCACCACAGCCATCCCAATCTCCAGCCTATGAATCATCCCCAGTTTCGTACTTGCACTCCATTTACCCGGTTAGCCCATGGGTCATCGCCAGTTTTGCACATGCACTCGTATACCCGGTTAGCCCATGAATCAAACCCAGTTCTGTACATGCACTCTGTATACCCAGTTAGCCCATGAATCATCCTCACTTTTGTATATTCACTCTGTAACCTAGTCGGCCCCAAACTCTACCCCAGCTTTGTACATGTGCTCTCTGTTTACCCATTTAGCCCATGGACCATCTTTAGACTCGTGGATCATGCTCAATGATCTATGAATCATAGTCAGTGGGTACTGACTGTCCTGAGTCAACTCAACAATCTTGACTCCAGTGGTGATATTGATAAAGGATTTCATCTCATCCTGAATTTGATCCTAAAGTTAGTTTGATGTGCTTTTGACCCCAAACTACTTAATCCTTGGCATTTTATGCGATCAAAACTCCCAGGATTAAGCAATTCATGTTCTTCAAGCTATAATGTGAACTTTGTGTTTAACATTTCCATTTTATTGAATTATTCTTAGTGTGATCCAGTACTTTATCTTTAAATCTGGATCAAAGGAGGATTAAGCCAAAAATCCTGAAATATTAATCATACAGTTTGTGCAATGGCCATAAAATCAGAGATGAGTTCACACAAGGGTTGTTAATACACTATTGGACCCAGCATTAAATAATTTGGGATCAAACAACTTGTTTTAATTTCGATCCTAAATTCTGTACAAGATGAAAATTCTTTGCAAATATGGCCACAGTCTGACAGGCAACCCAGTTAACATGATGAAGCACATTCACAGGCAAGAAGGCCCATAAATACCCTTTGTCTCAAAATGCTCCTTTCAACAACAAAAATGAAAAAAGTCATTACTGATTATGTGTATATGACATTAGAATTAGTGTTTTGCACATGTAGTATTTATTTTGATGTCAAGGCAGAGTGTCAACTTTTAAACTTTTTTCATGTGAAAATCACATGGTCCTTATCTTGGTGCAACGTGAAGTATCATTTATTGTCAAATACAGCGGGACTTTGACAGCCAAATTTGTCACATTTTTATGATTTCTTTTGGTTTGCTTGTACAAGTTCATGGTGAGTGAATGGGACTGGTGCCAGGAACGTGACAGATTTTGTTGAATATCTTGACATTTTGATGCAATATTTGAAAATCAGACGTAAAATGTTCATGCAAAGGCTTACAAAGCAACAATGGTAAATAAAATAGAGGAGAAACGGCCCTTCGAATTCGGGACCAGAGGTTTATGTGCCTCAGCTTTCTGGGGCTGTACCTGATCCCCTACATAAACTGCTTATCTGTGACCAGTGTGGCTTGGACTGTGAAAGTGGATTGTGGTACAGAGCCAGACTGTGCAGACAGCTACACATAACTTGTATACAGGGCAGCTTGCACTATGTCAGAGTTACGAAACACTTGGTCATTTGCCACATACACATAATTGTGGGGCTTGCATCATCGGACGGACAAATCAAATCCACGCTTATGGGACGTATGGATAATGTCTCTGAATATATAAATACATGTTTACTCAGGCCAACTTGGCTAGGCCACTGCCAGACCCATCAGGTACAGTAACACCTCTTCAGTGGATATCACAGCACCTTCTTATAACTACACAATTACAGTTAAACCTGTCTTTATAACCACTCCAAATAGAGACTACCTGCCTTCAAAGACCACCTTTTCAGGACATTAAAACTAAGTAGATTTCCTGGTATTTACAACTGATGGAGAGAGCACAATTTAGTCATCCCATGGGTGGTCTTCGGATACAGGTTTCAGTGCACACTAAACATGTCATAGTTTGCACCAGCATAAGAAACACCTCTCTTACTGTACTGTCAGTGAATAGGGAATTTGGGGATGTGACTTGAGCGGGCATAGCATGCCTGTAATTCAACAGATAAAAGAACTGGCCTGAGTTAATAGCTTTCCTGAGTGTGCTTTGGTCACATTGTGCCCAAAACACACGGAAGAAAGCTGTTGACTTGGTCTATTACCTTGCAAAAGCACAGCAAGGAGAGCAGTTGACTTTATCCGAAACCTTGCCCTCAAAGTGTTAACATCCAGAGCTAAAGGGTTAACATCCAGGCACAGCAACACGAAAGAGATAGCACCCAGGACTTGATGAGTGGGATCACGGAAGGCAGCTGTGTATAGGACTTAGGCAGTGTTGGTGTTTGGGTGACACTGATGACAGAGTGTGACAGTGTTTGTGTGTGTGTGGGTTGGTGTGGGGGTGGTGGTGACAATCACAGCAAAGTGAGTGGCTGTGTTTATGTGTGGGTGACCATGACAGCAAAGAGAGTGTGACTGTGTTGCTTGTATGTGTGTGTGTGTGTGTGTGTGTGTGTGTGTGTGTGTGTGTGTGTGTGTGTGTGTGTGTGTGTGTGTGTGTGTGTGTGTGTGTGTGTGTGTGTGTGTGTGTGTGTGTGTGTGTGTGTGTGTGTGTGTGTGTGTGTGTGTGTGTGTGTGTGTGTGTGTGTGTGTGTGTGTGTGTGTGTGTGTAGGGACGTGACAATGACAGCAAAGTAAGTGTGACTGTGTGTTTAGGGATGACCGTGCCAAGAAAGCAGCATCTTCATTAACCCACATATGGGGGCATTTTACCCTTTCAGGTTGTGAAATACCCTTTAAAAATAATTAAAGGGTCTAAACTCTTACATGCAATATCACTGAAAATTTGTTCTCTACCCTTGAATTCACATGATTATGACACCCCCCCCCCCAAAAAAAAAAGTGTCTGAAAACAATGAACAAAGTGAGTGGGACTGTTTTTGTGTGGGGATGACAGTGACAACAAAGTGAGTATGGATGTGTATGTGTGTGTTTCGGTGTTGGGGTTGGGCTGGGGTGGTGATATTGACAGGAAAGTGAGTGTGATTTTATTTGTGACGATGTGACAATAACAAAGTGAGTGACTTTGTTTGGGGGGTGACAATGACAGCAAAGTAAGTGTGACTGCGTGTGTGTTGGGGGTGGTGACAATAACAACAAAGTGAGTGTGACTGTGGGGGGTGACAATACCAACAAAGTGCGTGTGACTGTGTGGGGGGGTGACAATAACAACAAAGTGAGTGTGACTGTGTGGTGGTGACAATAACAACAAAGTGAGTGTGACTGTGTTGGGGGTGACAATAACAACATAGTGAGTGACTTTCTGTGTGTGTGTGTGGGGGGGGTGACAATAACAACAAAGTGAGTGTCTGTGTGTGGGGGGTGACAATAACATCAAAGTAAGTGACTGTGTGTGGGGGGTGACAATGACATCAAAGTGAGTGTGACTGTGTGTGGGGGGGGTGACAATAACAACAAAGTGAGTGTGACTGTGTGTGGGATAGGGCCAGTACTTTTCTGCGATCGCGGAAAACGGACGGAATTTAAGGAATCTATGATCTCAAACGGAATTTATGATTTGGAACGGAAATCGGCAAATGCCATGGAAATTAAGCGGAATTTGTGAATTTTGCCTCTCAAATAATTGAAAATCACCACATATGTCATTGCATACAGCAAAACACACGGACTTGGATCCAAATTTGACGAGTCGGCGGCGTTATCGATACCACGTGGAGCAAAGTTAACAACAGGCTGGGCACTCGCGCTATAGACCCCATTACTACCATATCTATATACTATTCATTTGCATGACATATAGATATAACGTGCAACAGAGTTACAATGATAATAGCGCCGTCTGTAGGTGGAGGCTATCAACGTACATAGTAAAGAATATGGAGTCACTTTGCCGTTCGTCGATGGATCCACATTTTCCAGAGGCGATAAGATCAACTGTTTTTCCGTTTTTATTGACCAGTGCTAAAATTGAGCCCTAGAATTAGTGAAACGGAAATGAAACAGAATCTGTAGTTTCCCAAAATGGAAAAACACTCATTTTCAAATGGAAAAATACAGGCCCTAGTGGGGGGTGGGGTGGGGGTGACATTAACAACAAAGTGAGTGTGACTGTGTTTGTGTGGGGGGTGACAATAACAACAAAGTGAGTGTGACTGTGTGTGTGGGGGGTCACAATAGCAACAAAGTGTGTGTGACTGTATGTGGGGATGACACTGACCTCAAAGTAAGTGTGTTTGTGTGTGTCACACTAACACAAATTGAGAGTGACTGTGCTCGTGTAAGCATGACTGTGTTTACGTTGGTGACCTACAGCAATGTATGGCAGGGTCTGAATAGTTACATGAAAATCAAACACAATACCAGGTGGCCATTGTGAGTGTTACGTGTGGGTTTACATCACCAGCCCTTGTGTCAAGTGCACTTGGACTCCTGGATCAATCAACCGTTACACAATTTATATTTCTTGCTTTTCTTCATTCATCTGACTTTCATGTATAAGCAGACAATGCAGTCAAAATTCATGCCAAAGACAATTGAGGGGCACTATAAACTCATCTGTGCCTATCAGAACACAGGCCAGTAGTTGTTGACCAGCTATGCTTTAGCTTATGATGTAGAAGTTAACATAGTTTAAAAAATCAGATTTTTAAAAAAGTCCAGAAAATAGAAACTTTCTTTCTGTTGTACTAAGGCCAAAAATGGTTAACTTGACAAAGCTCTTTTACCATTTTGGCAGAGTGACAGACAGTTACATATTATATATACACAATCCCTGAACCATGAGACTGCTTCCATAAAGAAACACCAGAGCTATTGGATAAGCTTTATTTCACAGCTTTGAACAGATGTGTACCTACTTGTACAAATATAATGATAATTAGTTCATATTTTCCACCTTTAACCATTCTGTGTAAATCATGTTCTCTTGGGGGTTGGGTGAATTTCCCTATTGTATTGCACTGGTCTGTCAATGTTTTATGTGATAAAATGTCCCTTAAAATTGTCACAAAATTGCATTTAAAAAAATGAAATAGTTTAAATGTTCAAGACTGACACATTTTACTGTCAGGTTACTGTAAATTGCCTTAATTTTGCTGTATTCTTATTTTCGCTGATGGCACAAAACCGTGAAAATAAAAACACAGTGAAATAATATTTTAGCATTGTTTGAATGGGAATCATATCCAAAACAGTGAAATTAAAACTACAGTGAAATGTCAAAAATACAAAAACCGTGAAAATTTATACACGTGAAAATAAAGCAATTTACAGTATTTGATATTTTCCTGTGCATTTGACAAAATTACCCTGTAGTTACCAGGTTAGCCCTTTCAATGAAAAGTTTTAACTGAGTCAACAGCTTTCCTAAGTGTGCTTTTGATGCCTTGCTCTGAAACTGTGTTGAGGATTTCAGGCTGTTGACCTGGGCAGTGGTTATGCTCACTCAGGGTCTGTGCTACGGCAGCCATGCTGGTACTTGAACAAAAGGTCGGTTTACAAAGAACATATCTTTTGCCAATTCACAGTATGTTGACTTTTGTGGAAATTGGTGTTGAAAGAGGTAATCAGGATTGCACACAGCTCATCTTGGAGACAGAGTCCCTTGTGGCAGATTAGAGAAACTTCCCAATGTGTACCATGTGTACAATAAAACAGTTTTCCAGATATGTCCCTGTATTCACCCACTGGGTCATAAACAATGGCTATGCTGACCCTCAAGTGTCTCATCACCTTCCTCCCCCCCTCCCCCCCCCCCCCCTCCGTAGGAGCTCCATGCAAATGCTGACAGGTCAAAGCATTCTTCAGATCACATTTTCAGGAAGATGTAATCACTATTAATTAGGCAACAAATAGATAATTCCACAAAAATGTATATAAAAAGAGAGAAAGTTGGACCACTAAAACATGTTTGTGCCAGACAGATTTTGGTACATATATTTAGCTCAGTCTGTAAATTCAGAATTTAAAGTTGCATAATTGTCAATTATTATTTAACCTGCATTGTCAGCTCTACTTCTGATGGTAAGTAAATCCTCTTTATGCTTGATAAAATGTATTGTCAGTTAATCTTTCCTCTTGCTTACATAAACCATATTCTTCTACGTTGCAGGTATCCGATCATTACAATGTATCCTCCTGAAGGTGGCGCTGCTACTGGGTGTAGAGGTTCACTCTAATGTTGAGTTTGAGGGTTTACGGGAGCCATGTGCTCCCCAGGAGGGAGGGGACAGTAAGTGGCTTCCATTTAAACCACACATCCTTATGGCACTTATGTTAATATTTGTCCTTTTGTTCCTGAGGAGTGCATTTATCATTGCACTTGTTGTGAATTCTATTCTGACTGAGTTGAGAATATTGCATATGATCTTTTTACATTTCATAAAAAAAAGGAAAGAAAAAGAAAAGACACAATTTGCAAATTATGTCAGAACTGTTGTTTCTCAAGACATATCGAAAGCTGTACATAGTAACATAAGAGAAACTTCCTCTCTGAGTTATTAAAAGAAAAAGAAAAGCTACCACTTTTCAAATAGAGTGCAAATACTGCTCTTTTGTGACTCCGATAAACAACTTTTACATTACGAAGTATAGAATCCCACACAAGTTTCCTAATGTAGCCTATATGTATAAATACATATATCTAGATACCTTTTGTGTGAGGATATTTGCTGAAGGTGGGGTACCTATGTGTACTTCCAGAGGTGGACCGGAAGTGGAGAGCCAAGATACAGCCAGAAGATCATCCACTCTCAGAGTTTGAGTTTGATGTCCTCATTGATGCTGGTGGCAAACGGAACACATTGCAAGGTAAACATTTGGTAGTACAGTGGTACCTGCTGTATGCAACCACTGCCATGAGCAGCCGCATTGCTTTTTGTGGTCACTATGCTTGGGGCATAGGAGTCAGTTTCTTTGTAAAATTTACCTGTGGTGACAGGTCACCTGCTGTATGTGGCCACTTTTTCTTGACAGAAGGGGTGGCCACATATAGCTGTTACCACTGTACATGCATATAAGCTGTACATAGGCAGTCTAATAGACCAGAGAGCATCAGATATGTCAAGGTTTTAGTGGTGCTAGAACAACTGGCTGCGCCGGCAACAAGGCTCGTTAATAATGTATTTACAGGGTGAACAAGGATTTTCCAACAGGTCTGTAATACTTGTTACCTGCTAAATCAGACCAAACTCCCAAGGATTCTACCAGATTGGATTGGTAGTCAGGGTAGTAACAGTGATAGAAGTACACTGTTTATATTCCAGAAAATTTGAACATGCTGCAGTCATGTAACTTGACAGCATAAAGCTTCCTTAGAAATATTGTCTTACTTAAACTTACTGATTTGCCAAGTTTTTTCCATTATGCCTGGCCTGACCATTGTCTACATGATCACTTTCACCTGGCTTGACCATTAGCTACATGATCACTTACACTTGGCCTGACCAATGGCTACATGATCACTTACACCTGGCTTGACCATTGGCTACATGATCATTTACTCTTGGCCTGACCATTGACTACATGATCATTATGTCTCCCGGTGGAAGCCGGGGGACATATTGGTTTAGTGCCCGTTTCTTCCGCTTCTTCTTCTTCTTGTTGTTGTTCATGTTCTTCAACACTTGGTTTCCGTGCGATAAGTCTTGAAGGACTTGACAGAATTTGATGAAACTTGGTAGGATTATGTATCTAGGCAAGACCTAGGTTGGGATTGTATTTGGGTGACCTTGACCTAATTTTCAAGGTCACAGGGTCGCTTATGTGAAATTGGTTTCCGTTGGATAAGTCATGAAGAACTTAATGGAATTTGATGAAACCTGGTAGGATCATGTATCTAGGCAAGACCTAGGTTGGGATTGTATTTGGATGACCTTGAGCGAATTCTCAAGGTGACAGGGTCACTTATGTGAAATTGGTTTCCATGCGATAAGTCTTGAAGAACTTGATGGAATTTGACGAAACTTGGCAGGATTATGTATCTAGGCAAGACCTAGGTTGGGATTGTATTTGGATGACCTTGAGCAAATTCTCAAGGTCACAGGGTCACTTATGGGAAATTGGTTTCCGTTCGATAAGTCATGAAGAACTTGATGGAATTTGATGAAACTTGGTAGGCTTATGTGAATAGGCAAGACCTAGGTTGGGATTGTATTTGGATGACCTTGAGCGAATTCTCAAGGTCACAGGGTCACTTATGTGAAATTGGTTTCCATGCGATAAGTCTTGAAGAACTTGATGGAATTTGATGAAACTTGGTAGGATTATGTATCAAGGTAAGACCAAGGTGGAGATTGTATTTGGGTGACCTTGACCTAATTTTCACGGTCAAAGGGTCATTTATGTGAGATTGGTTTCTCTGCAATAAGTCTTGAAGAACTTGATGAAAATTGCTAGAGTAATGTATCTAGGTTAGAGCTAAAATAGGATTGTATTTTTCAAGCAAACTTGGTCATTTGTAATTTGTTATCACCTGCAGCTTATTCAGAGACGTAAGTGTTCCACCGGGAGACACTTGATTTTCTGTTGGAAAATCAGTTTGTTCTAGTTTACTCTTGGCTTGACCATTGGCTACATGATCACTTACACTTGCCTTGACCATTGGCTACATGATCACTTACATTTGCCTTGACCATTGGCTACATGATCACTTACACTTGCCTTGACCATTGGCTACATGATCACTTACGCTTGGCCTGACCATTAGCTACATGATCACTTACACTTGGCCTGACCATTGGCTACATGATCACTTACAGGTGGCCTGACCAATGGCTACATGATCACTTACACTTGGCTTGACCAATGGCTACATGATCACTTACACTTGGCTTGATCATTGGCTACATGATCACTAACATTTGGCATGACCATTGGCAACATGATCACTTCCACTTGGCCTGGCCATTGGCTACATAATCACTTACACTTGGCCTGGCCATTGGATACATGATCACTTACACTTGGCTTGACCATCGGCTACATGATCACTTACACTTGGCTTGACCATTGGCTACATGATCACCGTTTTAGCACTGAAGACTTATCACTGTTTTAGTGCGTCATTTTTTTTTTCGCGCTAACACAATGATAGTGTAGCCAAAGGCCAGACCATGAGGAGTACTTAGAGATGTGGAAGTTGGTGTGTTGAGCAGGCAATACAGGCAACATTTTGTGTGAATAAGTTTTTTATGTAAGACTTTTGTAAGACCTTGCTTGTAAATGCAAATGTATGACCTTGACCTATTTTTCAAGGTCACGTGGGCATTTCGTCAAAAATCAATGTTTTGAAATGTCAATAGAGAGTGTACATGTACCTTCACCATATCTGTAGATCATTGGAATTAGTAAGGGTGCATGGGGAGACATTTGATTTTCTGTTGGAAAATCAGCCTGTTCTAGTTGTGACTGAATTCCTGAAACAAATTATTCTGCACTGTGCAATAAGCACATGTCTGCGTGTTTCCCGTTAGAAAGCTTCAGCAAACTTGAAGAGAAAGCATCATGGCAACCCCTGCTTTTGTCAAAGTAGGACAAGGTCATAGTCAATCCTACCTGCTGGGATGGATAACTATTCAAATCTTATATACTAATTTTAAAAAATTCCCAGCTTCTTGAGACAAATCATTGTACTTGATGTTTTTTTCTGCATGTTTCAGGCTTTAAACGTAAGGAGTTTCGAGGGAAGCTTGCCATTGCAATCACAGCCAACTTCATCAACCGTAACACGCAGGCGGAGGCGCGGGTAGAAGAGATCAGTGGTGTTGCTTTCATTTTCAACCAGAAATTTTTTAAAGACTTGAATGAATCAACAGGAATAGACCTGGAAAATATAGTATATTATAAAGATGAGACACATTACTTTGTTATGACAGCAAAGAAGCAAAGTTTACTGGAAAAAAAGGTGCTACTAAAAGTAAGTGAAAAAAAAATCCTATGATTTATATTGCACAGGTTGTAGCATATTGAATTTTCTGTTTGAAACGGAGCTTGCTCTGAACAGGTTGATGGACATAAGTTCTATGACAAGTTTTTGCTGACAATTTCATACCTTTTTTAAAAAAGTAGATTTTCAACTGGAACTACTTCCAGATTTTTATTTTCCCCAAGAAAGTGAAATTTGCTCCCAGATTTGCAAGTAATGAAAAATAAATTGACTGACTAGTACAACAGTTGAAGTAAGACAGCGGAGGCTCAAACCTATCCCGTCAAACGTTGGAGAACTTACACTGTAGTTTCTGAAAAGGGGCAGAGCAAACACCGAAGCATCATACATGGTTAAGGGGTCTGTGGCGTACTCCTCCGGAAAAATATGAAATTTAACCCTTCATTTGTTGCATTTTGAGCCATTTTAGGCATCATCGGAGACATTTTCAGACATGTAAATAACTGTTAACCAGCTCTAATAGCTAAGAAAATGAAATACCATTACTTTTGAAAAAACACAAAAAGTGGAAACATATGAGAAAAAATGGGGAGCTGGAAACTTGAACCAAAAAAAAAAAAGGAAAAAAAAAAGAAAAAGTGGGAGCATACCTGCTAAGGCAGCAGATTTGGAATCTTTGAGGAAAAAATTTGTAATATTCTCTAAAACAACATGATAAAGGTTCCTCTGCTGCTGTAGTACATCATTTAGCCACCAGGTGTCAGCAGTTGCTGGATGCGGATAATGGCCTTCATTCTGAGGGAAGGGGAAAGCGTCCAGAAAACTGCAGCTGATGAGTCACAAAAGATGGCTTTCACAAATTTGAATGGGGTCAAAGGTCATATGCAGAAGGAGAATCCAGCCCAGCTCAACCAGTCATATCATTAACAGAAATGAAGGTCCCATAATTGTATTATTATGGATGCCTAGGGCAGTTAATCAGATCATAAAAGTGCTGTCAATCTTTGATCTGTTCATAGGTCATATGATATTGACCCTCAGCTGTACGCAATTGTTTGGTGCATGATGAAGCAATCTGCATGCTAGTAACACAATTAATTATGAAAGGTAGCATATTTTGCCATTGAATGTTAAGGGCCACTGTGCACAGTATAGTTATACAGTATAGTTACATAAATCAAGGCCCGTTGGCATAATTAACATGGTTGTGTGTATATATAGTTATAAATGATGCAGTGTGTCCACTTCAACACATTCACCTGGTGGCCTCATGTTTCTCTGTTCTATCGGCAATTTGCCACATTATTGGTGTATGGTGGGGTACAATATGCTAGAGAAGCTGCTATAAGCCAAATATTCCTGGCTAGTTTGCAGTAGAGAAAGCAAATAAAACAGTGTACACGTATTCCTAAATTCTTCATAAGGAAGATGCACAAAGGACTCCCGCAGTAAGCATAACAAAGCCAGATTCACATGAGGAGGCATGCATAGTAAATACATGTAATGGTGTTTTGAATATCTTGTGTTAAGGCACAAGAGTACTCAAATATAACAGTGACCAGTATGCACTAAATATGTATACTTTCCAGGGTTGGGAATCCAGCATATCCGCTTGAGTGAGACTGCCAGTGGCATTCAAGTACATGTTTTTTGACAGAGTTAGAGTATGTTTCAGTTTACGTGAGATCAGGCAGAGAGAAGACTGAATAAGACAATGAAATTTATAAGCACGCCTTGTAACATTTATATGTAAAATCATACGAGATTTGTTTTCTCACAGGCTTTCAGAACTTCAGTACAGTGTGGCCAAAGACAGCCACTTGGCTCCATTTTAATGTGTTGCGTCCAGCAGCACACAGTGGTGACCCTAGTGGGAAATTTGAACCAAGTGGCTGCCCTATGACTTCATAGGGACAACCAAGATGGAATCTGATAGCAACCCACTTCAGGGAGAGTGGGGATGAGAATTATCAGACTGAAATCAGTCTTAGCTTTTTCAATTTACTGATGGCATTCTTAACTCATGTTGTGTAATTTGATATATTTATCTGCCATGCTCTTGCTGGGGATGTTTGAAAAATGGATACTTGTGTGCATTGGCAAGTTCTGTTGGGGACCCTAGATGTTTCCAACTTTATGATGCTGTACCGTGACAGTGACGCGCTGAAACAGATTTATTTGTACCCCTCGCTAACAAAGTTTTGGGGGTCTAAAGTTCCCAGCTTGTCCAACTATCTGTCCATAGCAGAGTCTTTGTGAGCTAAATATCCTGTGTGTCACAGGTCACATCAAACACAAATTTACCTGAATTGTACCTTGACACTATTTCTTGGCCTGATTACATTTCAGTGATCTTGGCCTCATTTTCAAGGTCACAGGGTGGGGGTATCCATTGTGTTGGTGACAACAGTTCAAATTTGAGCTTTCTTTTTAAGAAATGCAAGTTTGTCCATATTTCTAATATTGTTTTCATTGTCAAAAGTGCAGGTTGTATAAAAGCGAATTTCTTGTAATTTGCCTTTATTTTTTATCACCAGGACTATGCTGACACAGCCACATTGCTCTCTCCGAAAAATGTGAATCAGGACAACCTGATGTCGTACGCCAAAGAAGCAGCCAATGTGTCAACAGAATTCCAGCTGCCAGATCTGGAGTTTGCGCATAATCATTACGGAACCCCAGATGTTGCCATGTTTGACTTCACCTCCATTTTCTCGGCAGAGCATGCGTCCAGGGTGATAGAGAGGAACAAGCATAAATTATTATTAGGACTTGCTGGTGACAGTTTATTAGAGGTAAATCGTGCACATTAGTTATTGTTGATGAGGGACTAGCCTCGGTAGCTGTAGTAAATATCAGCGAGATGGTTCAATGTTATGAGATATGTATTGTGGGATATAAATAAGAACATTTGTAACTTGTTGGTCATAACAAGTTACAAATATCCCAATATGGGGGGGGGGGGGCGGGAGGGTGAAACCTGCTGCATTTAGGGTACTACACACTTTGACATTACATAGTATCTTTGTTTTTGCCTTCATAACCCTTAAACTATACTTTTTGGTATATTAACATGTGTAATGTAGATTGTAAGAAAGAGGAAAACAAATGCTACCTTTACACGCATTTAGAACAATTTTATGAAGAGTATGGTGGTGGAAGACTTTTGCACGATAACTTTTTTCAAAAAAACAAAAGGAGTGGGGTCAGAAAAACTGCCCCAAATGAAGCTATATTAATACCCAGGTATGTGTCTCGACCTTCAATTTAATTTTAATTTTTCAAATTAATGAAATTTTCAAAATTCAGAATTGCCTATTTGGAATCTATAATCAAATGTTCATTTCCTGAGCCTCAAAAGTCACAGAAAGAAATGTTGCATTCCAAAATAAAAGATACTGCCCAGCCCTGTATTGAATGATTATTATTATTTTGTTTTGTAATTATTTGTGCACCCATTTTCATAGAGGAGCACAAAATGATGTTGGACAAAATCTCTGATCTCCTCATTCCCTTCACAAAATGGCTTCAAAGATGTTCAAACATTGCATTTTTTTTTCATATTTTTCCCTCAAATGTAAATGATAACAACTTAATGATGCCAAAAGTATAGTTCGATGGGCGTGAATGTGAAAATAAAGATACTACATATATGTACCATCAAAGCGTGTCAATCCCTTCCCAATATTAGGTTCCCTCCAGTCACCTTAAATTCAAGCATTAACACCCATTATTTGGGCTTATGAGACTTAACTTAAAAGCCAGAGATAGATATCCACAGCAAGGGAATGAGTCATGTTTTCTGTCAGCATAAAAAGCTTTTGTCCATGGAACTATAAAAATCATTATAATCTGTTTATATCCTGACAATAACCTGAGGGTCAAAATGTTCATTTCCATCCCTGCCCACCCCATCCCCAATAGCATACACTGGGTTATCTTATGAAGTTGACTTGTGGTTATTTTGCAGCCATTTTGGCCCACGGGTTCAGGTTGTGCCCGAGGCTTCCTTGGTGCGCTGGACGCAGCGTGGATGATCAGGGGCTGGGCCTCGGAGAAGCTGACACCGCTGGAGGTGATTGCGGAGAGAGAAAGTATATATCAGCTACTGTCACAGGCCACACCCGAGAATCTCAACAAGAACTTCCACCAACACACAATAGATCCAAACACAAGGTGAATGAATAGTCTCACCAGGAATATGTAGAAACTTGAACATGCAATAGACCCAAACACAAAATGAAGTTATGCTAGAAATATGAAGAAATGCCAAAACACAGTAGGCTGGATGCCATGTAACCTGGATGCACCCAGGAGCATAGAGGCCTCCCAGTGGATCCTATAAGAGCTATATTACTAATATGATATTTTACCACCCTCCCCCCTCCTTTTCTTTGGTGCTAAAATTACTAATTATGCCTGACTTCGAAGAAGGCATGGCATATTACTGTACTCATGTTGGTAGGTCGGTCTCGGTCTGTAGAGAGAATGGTTTCCACACCATAACTCAAGAAGTTTTTGACAGAAGACTTTGATAGTGCCCAGGTGTATACTCCTATGCAAGGGCTAGGTGAAGTCTGAAGGGGGTTACCTTGACCCTATTTCCAAGGTCACATAGGTACTATTGTAAGTTTTGGTTTCTTTACTATAATTAGAAAAGTTTTTATGATAGGACCCGTATATTGCACAGGAGTATGGTCCTTATTCAGGGTTGGGTCAAGATTGAAGATGGGTGACCTTGACCTAAATTCAAAGGTCACAAGACCACTTTAGTGAAGTTGGTTTCTGCATTGTAAATGAGAATTTAAGGTATGACTTCAATATTGCACATGGTAATAATCAATTATGGCTTGTTCTGCTTAGAAGATGGACCAAATTCCCAAGGTCACCACTTGGAGTTCTATTGGTGAACTTGGGTTTCCACGTGATAACTAAAGATGTTTTTGACCTAGGGCTTTCATATTAAACAGGAATATAGCCTCTATAAGAGCAAGGTCAAGTTCTAATATGGGTGACCTTGATTCTATTTCTAAGGTCACAGAGCCACATTGCTGAATTTACTCTCCGTACCATAACTCAAGAAGTTTTTAAGATAGGACTTTGATAGTGCCCAGGTATATACTCCTATATAAGGGCTAGGGGAAATCTGAAGGTGGTTGACCTTGAACTTACAATGTCATGAAGGTACTAATATAATGTTTTGGTTCTTGCATATGTATATATATGTGGTGAAACCTCATTATAACAACACTTAGATATCCGACATATTCATTGAAATGACAAGAGTTTTAATGGCAAAATTTTATTTTCTTGTTGTTTGATTCATTTATCTGGCATACTCAGTTATGTGACACATTTCAAAGGGAACTAATGATGACAGTATGATGAGTATATGTGTGTGTATATATATATATATATATATATATATATATATATATATATATATAGTTGATCAATCATAGACAGTTTCAGACAAATCAAATATTTACAACCATTCTTGACTAATTGTTTGGAAACCATATTCATAGTCAAGCTCACCAAAACTTAAACCTTTGACCTGCTGACCTAAGAAGGAAGGGTCACCTACTTATCAGGATCAATCATTCTACCAATTTAGAGAGTTCATGCAAACTGGTATACTGTTATTGTGAGAAAACTATTCTTATTTTCCAACTCGCCACAACCATTACCTTTAGGTTGCTTAACTTGTCAACAGAACTTTAGAGGTAGTACTTTTATACTGCTCAAAGTTAAAGTCCTGCACAAGGTCTGCATCAGGTTTGCAAATTGATGACCTTTATCCACTTTCCAAGGTCAAGAGTGACCGCTTTAGTACTATCAACAGGGTAATGAGAGTGAACACAATGACGGTAGGGGGGCATCTATGTTCTACAAACATATCTTGTTTTGTAAAGTAGTGCATTTCAACTTTGAATTTCTAAAAGCTTCTTACTTTAAAAATGAGGCTGTCTCCCTGCCTGGCCAACCCTTCCTTCAGTTCCTCTTATCAGTTGCCATGGCCCAAGTGTTTTTTTTTCTACTGCTAGGGCAATTGTCTGAACTACATTTAATTTTGGGTTAAACTGAAATGCAGTCCTTCTGTGATCCAGATCTAGGTCATTCGCATTGTGCAATATCAACATTCTTATTAAAAACCAGCGTCCTCTTTGTATTTATAAACTTTTTATGATACTTTAAAATATTTGTTTCAAGCGCTTCTCAGTGGCGCACAAGTGGACAATGTGACCATAATATCTCAACAAGGATCCATCACAGCTTCACCAAATTTTGATCAGAGATGCACATTATAATGGACCATGTTCCTATTGAAAACCACCTTCCTCTTATTATTTTTGAACTTGTTATGAAACTTTTGAAGTATTTATTTAAAGGCTCTCTGACGCCAGTAACATATCCAAAATTGCTCTTTCATTTCATAGACAACATTATGGAAATTGTATGTAAAGTGTTCTATTGCGAAGTCTTAAAAGAAAAAAAATTGCAGAATTGAGGAAAAAAGATTGTGGGACCCCAGGGTAATTTGTTCTCTGAATGACTGTTTTTTTTGTTGTGTGTGTATATGCATATGTGTATGTATGTGCATATATAAAGACACACACAAGCACACGTGCATAGAGAAGACAGCTTTTTCAATTGAGGATGTCACAAGTTGAATTTTAACGGGAAAATAATTTGGAGTATTGTTTGGTATTAATTTTTTATGTGCGTGCCTGATTATGAAGGCCTACAGCTGTTGTGAATGTGATGTTCCTGGATAGATTGTGGGTTCCAGTGGATTGTATGCTGTTGTTTTTTTCAGGTATCCAAACCTGAATCCATGTTTCTTCAAACCTGTCCAAGTACGCCATCTTTATGATGGTGGGGATCTCAAATATCTTGATGAAATTGTTAGGATATCAGAACAGAGGAGTAAAAGATATGGTAAGTATGATTTGTAAGGAGAAATGGCCTCTTTTAAAATCAAGCTTGTTGTCAAATTAATTGTGTAAAGATTGATTTTTACCAGCAAGACAAGAAAATATTGAAGTTGGAGTAAGTAAGTATTTTGTATGTCTAATAGATGACTGTGAATATTTTGTTACCAGAATGGATCCGTGACAGTCATAACCTTCAGCGGTGGTTTCAACGACAGCTGGAGTCTTACCGCAGTCTTGTCAAAGTTAATGACCTGACAACATGCTGGCACAATGGCATGGCGCTGTGCGCTCTCATCCACAAGTACCGACCAGAACTCATGTTAGTATAGCCGTACCATGTGTTACTACTGCTTCAGGGTAACAACTTTCGTTGACTGTTGTAAGACAGCCTAGGCCAGTGCTAAGAACTTACACAGTTGTTACTTGTAGCCTATGTGGATTAAACAACTGATATGTTTTTGTCAAATTTCAGTATTATCGAGATCTTTTGGTTGCTTGTTCTCAATATACGGTATTGAAGCTTAAACTTTCTCTTCCAGCATATGTTTAAAAATTTTGTAACCAGAAAAAGAGGAACAGATCTTCAGCCAAATTCAGTCTCAGCCTCAGTTAGCTTATGGCTATGGACTAATGCAAGCCCAAACAGGCCACAGGGTTTGACAGTTGCTGTTAAATGACAGAATATACCTTTTGTGTGTAGCTTTGCTTTTTGTTTCTTTGAGAATATGTAATTGAGTATTAGCTGTTTAATTCTTGTTTCAGATGTGTGCTTTAGTCTATTTAAACTTAAAGGTACATTGTCAGCAAGTGTATATTAACATTGAGTAAAGAAAGTAGTTGCTGGGGTAAAAAAAAAATTGAGTGTTCAAGTGAAACCTGTCTTCAAAGACCACCCCTAGGATGACCAAAGTCTAATTTCTTAACACCAGTGGTTTTTTCGTAGGAGGTATTAGTTTGATGAAATAAACCAAGCAAAGTATCATGAAGAAGTGTGTCTTTCAAGAGAGATGATCTCTCAAGTTAGTGTTTCCTTCAGACAGACACCATTGTGTACCTAAAGTTTGTTCGTGGACATTGATTGGCATTTTACTTCTATTAACAGTGATGTGTATTCACTGGATCCAACACAGGTGGCTCACAACAACAAGCTCGTAAGTAATCCTGCTTTATATGATAAATCTTCCTTCCATATCCATAGGTTTTCTTCCTGAAACATGTAGAGTGTAGAATATGTGTGCGGGTGCCCGTCTGTCTGTCTGTAGAGGAACAGTCAGAAGCTGCCAAGTGTACATAGTCACGTTGTATTTGTGTACAGCTTAGTGTTAATATTTGGCTTATATATTAATATATATATTATGTATATTGAAGAGCTAAACATCATGAATAATGTTCATGAGTTTGAAGTGCATGTTCACCGTGAATGGCAAGCCAGGTTCTGAGGAAATATGCACAAATCCTTCGAGTCAATTTGTGATTCCCCCCCCCCCCCCCCCCCCCGTCCCCGTCAAAAAAGAAGAAGCTATTTGGGCCTTATAAAAGGGAGATATGTGCATTTTTTGCTGAAATGAAAGCTTTATGGGAGGCATTGATACCTTTATGGTCAAGTTGAAAGCTTAATTTTTTATCAAAGCTGTTATGGTGTCATTGAGCTTTAAAGCTTCAAGTACAACCCTGCAAGAGGGCTTAAAATTAAGATTTTTCATAACTTGCCTGATGGCAGCATTCTAAGATATTAGGTAAATTTCAGTGCAAATGTCACTGCAGGATGTCAAATTTTCATTTGCCCTTATCTTGGTGTAACTTTTTCCATGCACTAGGGCAACCATTTATGTCAGTTACTCAAATACCAAAAAAAATTAAATTCGTTTATCCGCTTTGGCTAAGTGACAAAATTTCTTTTGGCCAAATTCAATTTCTGTTAGCTTTTGGCTAACGGCCGGCACCAGACATTCATACATATCCAATTTTTTCAAATTGATTAGGATCCTGCAGTGGAGGTGCTGGTGCCCTCTAGTGTGAGGTGTGTCCATATGTCCATCCAGATTTTATTGAACTTGAGGGGACCAGAGCCCCTATAAGACTAATAATGGTTCAAAGTTCACAAAAGTTCCAGATGTGTTTTAAATAATCATTAGCAACACAAATCACGTATATCTGAGATGACTTCCAACCGGTCCTAACATGTAAATTAAGCATCAGCATTTTTGCGGATGATCCAAGATGGATGCCGCAAGTGCTATTGGGGATCGTATCATATAATTTTAAACGTGATCATAAACAATAAAATTATTGCTTAACTATTTCGAAGAAAAAAAATTACAAGAAAGAATTAAGGCTGATACCAACCCCGGGAGTATCCCAGGGCATCACGTGCACCTGGCTCGTGTAGGTAAACACGCACACATGGCTAATCTAGTAGATGTCCCCCCATTGGTTAAAATCGAGTTGCGGTGTTGAACTGTGCGTAATATTGTCGTCAAAAGTCGTTCGGTGCATATGCAAATGGCGCCATGAAAATCGATTCCATTGATGTTTTCACGGAATAAATTCCAAGTTTCTTATATTTTAATGAAATAATGCCTGTGGCGCAAACATCTATTCTACTAGAAAAAACATATAGGAATGTTACCATAATGCCTGCGTCGCAATGATCTTCACTTTAGGTAGGAATATAGACATCGTTATGGGAATTCCCCTATAAAGGCTCGGGTCCCCTAAAGTTCAATAAGGCCCAATTCTGGGTCATAACTTATGAAACACCTGTCTAATTTTCCTAGACATTGTCACAATTTGTATCCAGGTAGGGCTTCCCTGGGATTGCTTACTGGTGACCTTGACCTGAGGTTCAATGTCCTGTCCATCTGAACAAAATTGGTTTCCTTGCAAGAATGATCTTATGAAAGTTCAAACTGGCTCATGGTATATGTAGGACTTCACTTTGGCATGCAATTGAGTGTCCTTGACCTCATTGTAAAGGTCACAGAGCTTGAAAAATATGCTGGTGGGGCCCTTGATGACCTCCTCCATGAGAAGAGTATAAGCACACTGTTTAGGGAGTAAATACCACAGAAGGAAAAGCTTGTTCTCATTTCCACATAGACAGTTGGGTTGCATGCAGGTAACCAGGCAATGATACAATGAAGTAGCATCCAGTGACACATACAGTGTGTTCATAAAACCGTAACATCAGTCTCATTTCTAAGCTTGTAATGGTAAAGATTAAATGTAATTGCCACAGTTTAAAAACTTTTATGTCTCGTGAGGTGTGTAGCTGATTAACACAGTGTAACAGTCTGCAAGTCTTAAAATTACACAGAAGAGTATTTTTGTAAATACAGTACAATATCTGATCTGTTGTAGGCATTTGACATCGCAGAGAAGGAGTTTGGAATCCCGCCGGTGATGAGCTGTAAGGACATGGAGGCGTGTGAGGTGCCAGACAAGTTAGCCATGGTGTCCTACTTGTCCCAGTTCTATGACTACTTCCGCAAGGAAAACATAAGGCCTGCCAAGAGTAAGTGAAGTGCTCCCTGTTGCTGGTCTCTGGTTCCAGGCTATCAACCCAGTCTGTCTCGGGAGCTTCCTGGATGTTCCTGTCATCCACTTCTCTTGTAGTTTCTCTGATACTGAACCCACTTGGTCTGTGCCTGCAGCTTCCAGGACGTTCCCTTTGTCCAGTCCATTCCTTTCTTGGGATGTTCTGTGGGGGAAAAAAATCGTGTCAGTTTTGAGTTTTTCATATGTATCAGAATGAAATATTTTCAGTTTGATTTTTGCAAGATAGTAGGTAAGAACTGAGTCAAATGTAGGACATTTTGCTGTGAAGAGGGCCTACTTTATTACAGCAGCAGCAATTTAAGTAACAAAAGTTGAATACAGTTGGGGCATTCAAGGGGTGATGATTGGAAAATAATGACACAGAGAGTGGACAACAGGTAAAAATTATCAATTCAAGTGGAATGTAAAGAAATATGACCCATAGCTTGACAATGTTTTAAGGAAGTGGTAAATATGGATGATTACAGTCTATGCATATTTGGGTTTCTGAGGATACTCTCACTAGTTTGAAAATATTTAATGAGGATAACCTCTCTGTGCCTGTCTCCAAACTAAGTGAAAAAGATCTCCTTGCGGGGTATGGTTCCCATGTGGCCTCCTGGGATAACCTGACCATTTCTATGTGCAAGTTATCATAAATATTGTCATGGTTACTATAGCTTTCATTATTGCCATGGTTACTCTGCATGTTCCATTGGTGATTGGGTCCTCCTCTGGGCATCTGGCAGCATTGTGGAAAATGTACCTGTATGTATAGTTGGTTCAGAGGGTCAGACATATGGATGTTGAAAAATGAACTGGTTATCAAAGTGTTCAGAATTTTGCCTTCTTTATATCAGTTTGAGGTCTTATATAACATATAGTTTGTTTGCCAATCTATATTTTCAAAATGTGGACAACTGTCGCATTCTTGTGTTTGTCAATTTTGGATATAACCTGTGAAGTCATTGTAAGGTTCAGGCTACTTACTGCAAAAAAAAAAAAAAAAAAAAAAAAGAGAAGAAAAATAAATGAAACAATATGGGTGTCCCAGCATTTGAAGTTAGTATACTGGTAATCATGACATTTGAGTGAGCAGAGTTTTGTTTTGTTTTGTTTTTTTTTGTTTGGGGGGGGGGGGGGATCAGTAAAAGTAGGTACACTTAATGTGCCAAAAAAAGCACAAAGGTAATGAATGATGATTTTGAAAATTCATTGACAAATCCAGTTTTGACTTTCAAAATCATTTGCTCAGTTGCCAGAACGCCCAACCGCCTTCTTCCTGGTTGCCCGCCTGGTGGGGGTCGCCCCAAGTCTCCGTCATCCAAGTTATCCATGCTGTCCAAGATTAACACAAGGATACGAAACAGAAAGGTAAGGCTCAATGTGCCATCTAAGTGTGCCTGCTGCTGATTGGTCAGAGCAGAAGGGAGAGGTTATCTCTGATTGGGCAGAGTGGAAGAGCCTGCTTTTTATTGGTCAGAGTGGATAGAGAGCCTGTTTCTGATTGATTAGAGTCTCAGAGGCTGCTTCCGATTTGTGTAAAAAGTGTAATAACTATGCTACCGGTTGCAAGAAACAGTCTGTTAAAGCTATTTATCTTTGGCTGGAACAATACAAGTTTTTATTTAAAGTTCTGTGACTTGCATCAAAACATATTTTCAGCATGAACTGTTCATAGTATTTTTTATGCTTTGATTGAAATGAGTGTGCCAGATTGCTCTCATTATGTTAATATAACATCTATTTGGACTCCCAAACATGGGCTCCTCAGTCACCCTCATCCAAAGCAAAGACAGCCGGTATTTTGTATGATATATTGGAAATTCATACTGGGAGACAAGTCCAAAATCTGTTACAAAGGTTTGTAACAGAAGTAACATTTGTGACTGAGATATCCAACCCAATGTAATACAAATTTGTGGTTTATAGTTTCCTGTAGACTGTTAGTGTTCTCAAATGTTTTTGTGTTCTTTTGTTTAGAGAAAGATAATATTGAACACTTTTGAAAAAATCAGGAGCACTTTAGCTTACAAAAAAAAAAAAAATAATTGGCCCTGGATGGGACCAAATAATTGTGCACTATTTGGACCTTCAGGGCATGGAATGGAAGGAAGCCAGAAAAGCTGATAGTTGATTCCAGTTCTGTTTCGTTCAGTGTTCAAGTGACAGAAAAAGACTTTGTCATTTGTCTAAGCATACGTTTCTTTTATGTCATTTGTTGGAGTGGGCAAGACGATCATCAGGATCAAGTGGAGAAGTGAGACAGCTTTCATTCAAGTTACAAAATTATCAAACTTATTTCACTTTTGCCTTCACTTTCACAACCACACTTATCATTTTGTCAACAATGTTGCACCTGTGTATATGTTAACATTGTGTATTTGTACGTCAATGTGTTGTGGCATGGACATCCATTCCTTTATACAGTGCATTTCACATTATAGATACAAACCTGATAAAATTATTTTCACCATCAGGTCTTTGCCTGCTGAAGGTATTTTACTCCAACCAAAATTCATTGTAAGCTGTTGTTGATCAATTATTGCTTTAAAACTAGACAGGAAAACCGTATCTCTTCAGATTTTTTTTCCAGTGTTCTAAGAATTTTTGATACTATTATAGGTTGCATTTCATCTTTCTTTGAAATGATGGAGGTTGTAAAATACTAACACTTCATAATATATCAGAGTGAAACTTTCTATTCTAAATCCTGACAAGATTATCTGAAAATGGTTTCCAGCTCTTATTCTTTTTGTTTTGTTCTTTTTCTTTTTTCTTTCCCCCTTTTTACTGCATAAAATTTGCATTTATGTAAATACCTGTATACACCTGTATATACCCACAGTATAATTCACTTCACAGATTTTCAAAATGACACATACTATCTGACAGTGTCCAGTGTCTGGACATGTAGTGTTGCAAATCAATACATGGTACTCTCAGTTATGATTGAAGACTCTGTACATGTATTTGTTTTGGTCATTTTATTAGTGTTTTGATGTTTTTGTACAGGTTAGGAACAAACAAATTGGTATATAGTGCTAAAGTCAATGCAGATGTAGATGGTTTAATCTGTGCATGAAGTTGAGTACCCAATAATGCTAATATCATGGTGACAGTGTAAAAATTTTCAGTCATCTTAAATATAATCATGTTCATTGTACCAAAAGTGAAATGGTCAACATTGGCTGTATAAAACATTGTTGATAACTGGTTTTTGATTAAGCAAGTTTTCAGTAAGCAAATTAAACTTCATGCAAGCCACATCCCTGGCCATACCAGAATGTAAAGCTGCCATATCAGCTACAGGTTTCAAACAGTTACAAAGAAAACACATTTAGCTCAGAATAGGAGACATTTCTTAACTCTTTCAGTGCCAATCATGTCTGAAGTCAGTCTACTTAAATCAAACTAGTCTGAATTATCATTAGGATCTCAGATGCCTATTTCTTGTGAAAAGACCTTTCCTCCAAGTACCAGTATGCCTATAGTTCTAAAGAGAATAGCCCAGGTCAACAGCTTTTCTCGGTGCACATTGCGCAATGCACCCAATGTGCGCCGAGAAAAGCTGTTGACTCAGTCCAAAATTTGGCACTCAAAGAGTTCATAAAATCCTCTCCAGGAAGAGTACAGGGATCTGAAAAGTACGAAGCTTACTGCAAGATGTCTGAGAGACCAGGACAGTTTTGATGTAATAATGATGACATTTGTTGTGATGCAGACTGGAGCCTCTTTGTTTAAAAAGAGGAAGTCAGGCAGCGCTGCTGTAGTTGCATGGTTACAAATTAAGGAAAATGTTCTTATCTCGCATGATTGTTGAGATGCTGACAAAAGTGAGATATTACAACACCAACAGACAGGCTCAGAGTTCCTTGATACTCAAGGTTGGGGATGTTGACAGCACGGACCCACCTTGTCATACGAGGTTACACTCAAATCCTGTGAGGGTCTCAACAAGGGCCCTGAGAGAGGCTGTGAACACATACACATAGCAGGTGTCCTGGCAGCTTATGGCTGGCGTCATCATATTTATGGAGTAGATATATGCTATACTTTTGCTAGTTGAATATGTGTTACCCTATTTGGCAACCTCAGTTGTGATGGTGTTGCATGCAGCCCCTGTTGTCACAGGGCCAGGGGGACTTACCACAATCTGCATGGAAGTTCTCTAAATGGTGAACGAAATATCATGAGTACTTGTTTGATATACATATGTGTACTTGTTTGATATATATGCACAATTTACATTAAGTATGCACATTTGTGGTACTTTTTGTGTGAAATCATGGTGAGAATGGTAGGACCAGCATGGGCACAAGCATGACTTGTGTATGGCACACCTTCAAGTGATGTTGTGTTTCTGTGTACAGCTGGGGATTATTCGGACGAAGGTTACGGAGGATCTGTACTGGGAACTGAAGGCCCTGATACGAGTGAGGCCATCTTATCTCTGGCATGGCATCGTCAGTGCCTGGTGTTACTGTTTAATCTTTCCATCATTACATAGTTAATGTTTCTTTGTGCCCCTCCCTAGTGTTGTTTCTGAGAAATATTCATTGTTTTACTGCATACAGTTCAACTACAGCTGTTTTTTAGGGGGGCGGGGGGGAGGGGGGAGGGCAAGGGAGAAAATTTGCATGTGTTTTGGGCAGTGTAATTTACAAATGGACATTCAAATGGGCACATGTATATGGTGACTGGTGACCTGGGAAGGCCTTAAAGGTGATCTTGCAACCTGAAACATAAAATGTTTTGGACACACACCCAGTTCATTCAATTTTGGGGACTTTACTATCTTTTGCTTTTAACAACCTGCTGACCTATATGTTGGTACCTGAAAAATTTGACCTCATGACCTTGGGGGAAGGGGTATCCATTGGGAGGGTGACAAATGACATGATGTGTTGAGTTAGTTATAGAGTTGTGTACAGTTTCTTGACTTCTGTCACTTCAATTCAGCAAATTCTTTCAGCTGATTTCTACACCTGAAAATTAACTTGTCAACTAATAAATTTACAAAACACAAAGTGTTTTGCTATAACAAATTGTGAAAGTTGATGTTTAACATGTCATTGTTTCACATGACTCCTCATATTTGATTGAGCACAGTTATACTTCATTACAGCGTGTGTTAAAACTAACATACAGTTAAGCCCATCTAAAACTTAACAGCCAAATGCATTTTTTGTGTTGCAAAGTATTGTACTGGGGTTTGTAAAGGTTGTAAAAGGTTTGCAAAAGGTTGACAAAGGGTTTTTAAAAGGTTGACAAAGGGTTTGTAAAGGTTGAAATGGTTGCAAACCTATTCAACATTTTAATCAATAAGGTTGAGAAAGTGTGTGAAATGGTTGTTAACCATTAGAGAAAGGTTTAAAAGTGTTTAAAAGGGTTTAATGCAAAAGGAAATGGTTTGGAAAGTGTTGGAGAAAGGTTTACCTGTCACTCAAATGGTTGGAAAAAGGTTGCAAAAGGTTGATGCATTTGATGACTGTTAAGTTTAATGCGAGCTTAACTGTATTTGAGGTAACAATAGAGACAGCATGTAAATGCTTCCTTGATTTGTCTGTGCTGAGTACACTGGCCCTCCGCGTGTGTCACAGGAACTTTGCTCTATGGACTGTCTGCTCACAGAACACATAGGGCCCCAGTGAGGCGACATGTGAGGCTGCCATAGAGACAGGCGACAGGTACAGCAAAACCTCTGTCATGACACCTTTTATCCCCTGCCATGTGAGTGGTATCTGAATGTCAGATAAATGAGGCAAATAGTAAAGGAATTTGGCTTTTCATGTAAGTCCTTCAAACCTTGTGTCATTCTGTAAACATGTTGGATATCTGAGTGTCATCTTCCTGCAGTGTCGCTGTATCAGGCTGTGGTACTGCTGCATCATTGAGTGCCTATTGTCTGACTCCACATTTGTTCAGGCATGAAGTGAAATGTATTCATCAGGGGTCAATGGAGCTCTTATGTGACTGACATGAGAGTAACAGTCCCTCTGACATAAGACTATTGAGAGCAAGTCCCTTTGATATGAGAGTAACAGCCCCTGTGACACAAGTGCAACATGAGAGCAATAGTACATCGGACAAAACAACAGTCCCTGTGTTATGAGAGCCAGTCAGAAAAATAAGAAGTTTCATAACAAGAGAGCTGTAACCCCATGACAGGAGAAGCTTGTCTGGCTTTAGAGTTCTCCACACGAGTGTCATGCATTCTGTTTGTTCTTTTTGCAAGTGTGTGTGTATAGGCTATCAGATGTACATGCATCTTGTGTTCAAAAGATAACCATGAAACTGACTGCTAATTGGTTTGCCTTCAGGACTGAAGCATTTATGTGGGGAGTTTGTTTGTCTTCATCACCGAAACATTTGTGTAGGTAACTGGTTTACCTTTAGCATTGAAACAGTCGTGTGGGAAATATTATTGGTTTGGCTTCAGCACTGAAGCATTTACGTGGTGATCCACAGATAGTGATGAAGAGGAAACCACAAGTGTGAGACAGGTGTTGTGTAAATGTGGGCTTATACATGAATAGATAAAATTGTATGATCTTCTCAACTCTGATGCCTCCATTAATTTTATTGCCATCTTCAAAGTCAAGTAACCTATTGATTAAAAATTCTACAGAAAATTCAGAGTTGTATATAAATTTGTCAATTTACAAATAGATATTGATCATAAATTTCTGTGCATGCTAGCCAGCCTGTGTGTGTTTCAAGTGAATTTAGATTGACAATGCTGACTAACACTGTTGTGTATATTCTCAACAGGAGAGGGAGATGGGGGAGGGGAAGGAGAACGACAAGGAGAGGGATCTCAAACGCCACAACCTGGCACCCCTTGTGACAGTAGGAGTGGCCAAGAAGAGGATCATGGAACTCAAGGAGGAGGAGGTAGAGTCCACTTGCCCTGCTTTGTCCCTGGTGTGAGGTCAGCTGCCTTGTCAGTTGGCAGAGTTTATGTTAAATGGCCCATGGTCCATCCCTAAACAATTTTTGCATGGTTGGCCAGATTTTTTCATTAGGTCATGTTTTGGTGGTTTTTGGATTTATTAAGGAACTTTTGGTTAGTTTTGGGGAAAATCTTGAAAAGGCATCTTGTAAAATGGAAGGCAAATTTCACTGATAAAACGTGCAGACATAACTGGAGGCCTGGTCATTCGTATCGATGACCTTTTCCTAATTCCCCACATTACAAGGCCACCTCCCTGGGCTTTTGCTTCTTTTCTGACCTCTACGTATGCCTCAATTTAGGATAAGAACTGGATTAAAATCTGCAGATAACGAGGAACATATACTTGTTTTGACCAAAAATGGACTTGTTCCAGAAAGTAAGGCTTGCCTTAATATCATGCACAGCTGAAGTCTCTACTCACAAGGTCAGCTAAGTATAGGTCTGGAATATCCATTTGTGTTTTGGGATCATCTGCTGCTGTTTTACGTCTTGATGTGTTTTTTTAACAACACGTTCAATTACCTTCATAAACAAAAAATGCTTCATTGGTTTTTGCATGCAAGTTGAAATAAACAATTTTGGGATGTTACTAGAAAATCACCATGGATGCAGTGCAAAAGTGCAATTACTGGAGTTACAGGTGGTTACAGCAGAGTTCACATCCTGTATTTAATGAACCCAGATACTGTGGGATGTGCAAAATGACATGTCTTCAGCTTCTAGCACAGTGATAGCAGTTTTAATGTCAGTCTGCTGACTTAAGTACATATTGTGGATGGGTACTTATATGGACTGTCATACTCAGCAAAAATGGTGTGATGGCAATTATCAGAAGAAAAAATGGCAGGTACACGTATTGAATATGCGATTTATGTCGTTTCAGAAGGGAGTGGTGCTAAAGGGAAACAATCGCTTCGAGAATGTGGACACAACACTAACTTATGCATCCAAACAGCTGGAACGTGGAAACCTCAGCAATATCGATGCGGGGGTGAGGGGCAAGAACAAGGTCAGCGAGCTGGCCAAGGACCTGGCAGCCAAGTTCAAGGGTGATGTACCGGCCCCAGCGCCTGTCCGCAAGCTGGTGAGGGTACTGTCATTTGCTGGTCTTAGCATGGGAGTGCTATGCTGGTTGTGTCTTGTGTAGCAACCATAGCTCCCAGCCTGACCTGTACACACCCCAAGTTCCTTTCACATTTGTCTGTACACCTTCCTTGCCTTCAGAAGTATTGTAACCATTTATTTTACAGTTTCTTACAGTCTATGGGTTACTATTATTTAGCATACCTGATTTGAAGAGTATTCTGCATGTAGAAGTCCAGGTAATTTTACAATGCACATTAGATCACTCTGAAGAATTGCTACTAATAATCCCTAAGTACTAGTTGGAAGCTGAGATATGCCATTGTCCAGGGAAACCTGGTCAGCTGTTATGAGGTACACTGAATGTACTAATGTGCATGGTTACAGCACCGACTTCCCTTATCACATGGTATTTTGTGACCAATCAGTAAACCTGGTCACAGGTTTATCTTTTGCACTGTTTGAGGTGTATACAGAAAGAATGTCCTGACTGTCACATCTAGTTACCTAACTCTTGCCAGTTAAATTTTGCATCAGTTTCAGCCATGGCCCAAGTGACTGCTTCCTCCCTCTTTTGTTTCTAACATTTTCAAAACGTGAAGGGATGATAATCTCAATAATGACTGTTTTGCCAGGAACAATAATCTCAGTTGTGGTTATTTTGCCAGCAACAGTAATCTCAAGGCTATTTTTTACCAGGAACAGTAATCTTAATTATGGTTAATTTATTGCAAACACTTGAAAATTTTGTGGAAACAGATTATTTCAGCAAGTATGTGCACAATGGATTCATCTCATTTTCCAATCGTAGGATTGATTATTTGTAATTTTAAAATTTTTTGAGAAGGAGAGTCATGTAATGCCCCATGCTTACCCCAAGTGCATGCATTTCTGTGTTCATATTTGCAAGTGTCAGGTGTGAAAGTGACACCTGACAGATTGTGGCAGAGCATGGATAAACTACCATCGCTGATTATGTTTGTGTCAGATAATGGTGTGGAGGATTCATTCAAGCAGGGTGGAAGGAAGCTACCCATGTAAACTTGAGTGACTGAGAGTTGAAGGTTACTTTGACCTACATTTACAGACCTTGAAGCTGGAAGCTATTTTAAACAGCATGATACAAGTCCAGTGAGAAAAGGCAGTTGTCTTAACTCTTTCAGTGCCAATCACATCCAAAGTGGATTTACTTAAGTCAGACAAGTCTGAATTATCATAAGCATCCCAGATTTGTATCTCTTGTAAAAAGACCTTTCATTCAAGTACCAGTATGTCTATAGTTCAAGAGAGAATACCCCAGGTCAACAGCTTTTCTCGGCGCATTGGGTGCAATGCGCGCAATGCACGCCGAGAAAAGCTGTTGACTCAGTCCAAAATTGGCACTGAAAGGGTTCATTTTTAGACAATGAAGTTCCCACCCTAACTTTAACCAATTCAAATGTGAAGAGAAGCAAGAGAAAATTACATTCAATAATGAATTGAAAGTGGAGCTTGTTCCTGTTGTGTGCAAACGGGTTTGTGTGGTGTTAAAGGTACTGAAATGTGCTAGGAGGAGATTTAAATAATTCACCACAATCCCACGTAATCATATAAAACCATATCAAAGAGAGACTTATAAAAGAATCAACAAGGGTATGTCAGGTTGAACTTTAGAGTTACCATGAAAAAAATTACCACCATGTATCTGGTATTGTACATGTAATGTGCTTCTCGTTTGGCATGGAGATGTGTATTCCATCTGTCAACAGCTTTCCTTGGTGCACTGTTGGCACCTCTGTGACCAGAGTGTATCCTTGAAGGCTATTGATGCTGTATCGGGAGGGTTGAGGAGACCACATTTATTATTGTGGCTTGTTTCTTGTAGGACCCCAAGCCACTGATCATGGGTCAGTCGACCAGCGCGGAGTACTGTTACTTCTGCCAAAGGAGGGTGTACCTGGTGGAGCGACACACTGCTGAGGGCGTATTTTTCCATCGCGGCTGTCTAAAGTGTGACTACTGCAACAGTAACCTGCGCCTGGGCGCATACGCATTCCAGAGAACAGATGATGGAGAAGGTAAAGCTTTATGTGGATAGCATACAAGTTGAAGATGAGATTAAATCTGCCAGGCCGTACTTTTAATGTGTCTATGCTTTTTATACTAACCCTTCTTGATAAGAAAAAAGACACTGTTAACAAGAATCACAGCACTTGTGACATGAGAGGTACAAAATAGGCATCTTTTTTTTATCTAGTTGGGAAAAGAAACTGCTTAAAAGCAATGACTTATCAGTACAACAATTGAACAAAAGAGTACAACAATTACATAATCTTTTATTTTGTAGCAAAATTTTATTGTTTCCAACACTATGGTATGCAGAAACCAATAAGACGCCCGAGGAAGAGGAGTTTCGGGGAAAAAGATAAAGAGGTAGGTCCAAAGAGGAGTACATGCACAAGTTAAAAAGAAATCTGGTAGAATGACAAAGGAGTACTAAACTTAAGTTTTGTGACAAAGATGTCCAACTTTTATTCATAAGGCTATCCAAAATAGTTCTGCAAAATGCTAAGGTATCAGGTCATCATCTCAGAACTTGAGAATGACACCGTAACATTTCTATATACACGCACCTTGTATGTACATACGTTTGTGATGTGATGTGTGCTCTTCAGGTTGCTATTTTCATTTCTGTGTGTCCAAATTGTCCCATTATTGGGGCTTATTACAATATAATAACGAGCTTGTGGTTGTTACAGGTGGTGACTATTGCAGTCACTGCTCCAGCAGAAGAGGAGGAGGAAGAGAGTGAGTCGTCAACATCAGAGGAAGAGGAGCCTCCGCCACGCCCCCCACTGCCTGGCAGTCCTCTCATTGGTAAGCACCCTGTGGCCCATGATGGAAGGGACATATTTGTCTAGCTGATGTTGATGGGGGGAAAAAGAGAGAGAGACCTTGTGATAGCATGGTCATTGGTGTTGTTGTCAACAAAAATGCTATAATTATTCTGAAGATGAATAAATTAAGACCATTAAATGAGTTTTCATGGAGTGTGGCATGTTTCCTGTGTGCATGAACATAATCTGGCAGCAGTTACAAGGTCATTTAACCTAAAAATCAGTTTGCCCATGGAATTAGTGGTGAATCTGATCAAAGATTTGATAGAAACTTTCAAAAAACTTTTTTTATAGTTGAATATTATGTAGACATTATTATATAACCAGTACTGTGTAACCCGGGTTTTTTTTTTTTTTTTTTGGTCTGCGGAAATCATTGCAAAATTGTGACACTTCAGCAGAAAAAAATAAAGTATCTGTTTCAAGTGGACGCGATACTTAATTTAGGAAAGTAAATAATTAAAAAACACGAATGCAGCAGCTGCTTTGTTCAGTTAATATGAACTTGTAATAATCACAAATTACATAGCTAGACCAGGAAGATATACTTGAGGAACCTGATCATCTGATCTCATGGTCTTCACAGATGCACTGGCTGTCAGGAATCTGGGCGCCACAGAGGAAGTTGACAGTGCCCTCAACAAGACGCCAGAGAGAATTGAGTTTGAGGTGGCATCGGAAGGAGGCTATGAGAGTGAGCTGGACCAGACCAAACACAATCTCAGTGCATCTTTACTAAACCTGGAAAACGAGGATGACGAGGACAGCAGTTCAGACGAGTAAGTTGCGGTGACAGTTCCTTAGTTGGTGACAATGACAATGACAATGATTTTATTCTCAGGGGTGACCCTTTTCAGGGCATGGGAGAATTACAAAAATGCATAACAATTGGTAATACAAGAGTGTATATATAATATGGTGGAGATCTTAGTTTAGTTTCTGTGCTGCTTGCAGTAGATGGGGACTGCTTATTAGACCAACTGTGTGGAAACTTAGAAAATATGTGACAAACCACAATAAATACATGTCAAAACTCATAAAACTGAAGAAATGTGATGTGAAAAAGCTAAAAAAAAAAAGAAAGAAAATCATGCAAGAAAATTTTACAAGTTGATAGTACTCTTCTGTTCATGTTCAAGACTACCAAATAGATCAAGATGCCTGTAAACCGTGTACTAAAGGGCACTGGGTGCCTTGTACAGCAGATACAGATGAAGTATCCTTACAAAATTTGTACTTGGTTAGCGTTCCTAGCTCTGAAATGTTTTGTCAGAGATCATGGTGAAGACAGGAACGTAACATTTGTGAGAGATACCAGGTAAATGAACTCATGCGGCGTATGAGCACTGCTGTTATTGAAACACATAAAATGGCAAAAATCCCAAATTGAAAACATTTTACAGAAATTTGATTAGGCGTTTCCCCTCATTTTGGGATATGTAGCTATTTATTTATTGCCAGGAGTAACAACAATATATTGTTCTCTGAACAACTATGTGCACAGCTTTTCATTTATGATGAAGAATAACAGAAATTCATTTCATTGTGCGCAACTGTGTGACAAATTAATTCATAGGTAACCAGGTATGAGACATGTATTTCAGTCGCTAAATGGAACATCTCTGAAGCCTGAACCATTATAGAAGCTGAAAATTTTCTCAGTACAGATGCAGTTTGATTTTTCAAATTTTAAGTCTTTCATTGCCAAATTTGACAAAAGTCAATATGCTTTGAATTGAAATAACATCACTAGAATTATATTCTTTTCTGGAGAATCCCCTATTAGTCATCTCGATGTACTGTAGGGCAATCCGTTTAAAATATATATGTTTATACTGTATCTTTGCAAATTGCCCTTTCATTCAAGTATCAGCATGCCCACAAAAATGCAGATACCATAAGGATGGCCCAGGTCAACAGCTTTCCTTGGTGCTCTTGGGTGCAGTGTGCCCCGAAGCATGCCAAAAGAAATTGTCGGCTTAGTCAAAACTTGGCACTGAAAGAGTTAAAGTAGACTTAATGCCTTGCATGTTTGTGTTGCACAGGGAGGAAGCTAAATCTGAAGAGATTGCTGCATTCCCAGGGTAGGAGTTTGATGGGTTTCATGCAGCTGCTGCCATCTGGTGGTGAAAAATAACATCTGCTGTGCACCTCTGGTGGTTTATACTGCTTTTTACAGTAAAACCTGGTCAGACAATCTGCTACAAGAAAAAGTGCCATTAGTTGGAAGATGCAATGTCCTAAAATTTCGGATGCTATCCCTACTGTACGTCTGAACTACCAGTCCTCCAGATAGACTGTATTTTTGAAGAGTGCTGCGGTTGTCTATCTGAACAGGTTTCACTGTAAAGAGCACCACCATAATCTAGGCTTAAAGGCTCCCCAAATTACCAGTTTTGTATATAAATGTACAAATATATGATGTACATATGTGTAAATATGATATTTGCATTGAGGAGCTTACCTATTAGATTGACAAGTCTTCAGCTCTATCACAACTTTAGCCAGGTTGATAGCATTATGACTAAGGTAGCTGAATGACTGCAGAAACAGAGCTTGGGCTGCGGTATAATCTTGCAGAATGCGGGCTATGGGATAACCCTGCAGATATAATGCTTCATGTTGTCTGTGGTTAATTTGAAGACAAAGTTCTGTGCTTACTTGTTACAGCAACCATTTTATTATGTAACCTAATTCTGCTTCTCCACTGCTGCTTTTCTTGGGTCAGTAACTTTTAAGAAGGATTGCCTGCAAGTCATTTAACAATAGATGACTGACCCGGTCTTAAAAAGCCTTGCTCCAGGAGGAGACAAAGCTATCTGTACATAGTTTTACTGATAAGCATGGCATGGTTATTAATTGTTTAATGAAATTTGCCCAACCTGCTCTTCATAGTGGCCTACCAGTGAATCCTTTCAAGCCCATACACTGCATGTAACTGCAAAGATCTTTATTTAAAAAAAAAAGAAAAGAACTGTAAAAGAGTTAAAAATTAAATCAGATTTTATTTTGAGAAAAAAGGACGTTTTCCAAGTGATATGAATTGATTATACTCAGATCTTCAGATATCACCCAATTCACTTGCAGTTTCCATTTTGATTGTGAAATATCTTTTGACCACCTCAGGAAAGAAGCAAGGAACCCTCCACAATCCCAGGTCCACTTTATTATTTTTTTATCATGATTTTAAATGTGATATCACTGACAAAGTGGTACTGGGAGGCTGGAGGAAAATTATATGTTCTTCACAAACAAGTCCACAGACTCTATAATGATCTTAACTCAGACAAATCTTGTATATCTGCATGTCCTTTTTTGTCATGACAGATTGCCAGGATATGTTCAATGATATAAATTTTTCCTGCTTTCTTTCGTTTTTGTCTAGAATATGATGCCTCAAGTCGACAGCTTTCGTTGGTGTACACTGTGTGCATTTCGCCTGTTGTGTTTGTAGGAAAGCTCTTGACTGGGTGCCCAGAGAGTGATATGATGTGTGCAGCTGGGCCACTTTTTGTGTTTAAACTTTTCAAAAATTGATATGCCCAGAATGAACATTATGGTTCAAGATTCATACTCTGTGTCAGCTGCCCTGTCATCCAGTGCCAGCATACCCACAGTTACACAGACCATAAAAATGGTCCAGGTCAACAGCTTTCATTGCTGCACTTTGGATGTGTTGAATGCCAAGAGAAGCTGTTGACTTGTCAGAATGTTGCCTGCAAAGCAGACCAAGTTTCGTGTTATTACACTTGGTCTGCCCTTCTTTGACAGGATTTTATTTGTAGTAAGGGACACAAAACTATATTGTGACTCTGCCTCTAGACTGAGACACCAATCAGGAAGTTCATCATTATTGCCTAGACCAGTAGCAGCCTCTGGTCCCTAGTCTACTGAAGCCTGTTACCATAGTAACCATACTCAGCCAATTAGAAACTGAGTCACTTTTCCAACTCTAAAACAGTGACCTTGTCAAAGGAGGGCAGACCCCAATGGAGCAGACAAAATATGCAGCTTGGGTCTGCTTTGCTGGCAAGTCAAAATGTGGCACTGACAGGGTTAACTCTGAGATCATTTAAGATGTTCCATTGGACACAGGTTTATGTAATGTTCTGCAGTAAGCTCATTTTTTCGTCTTGTCTTTATTCAATCATGTACCGAGACAGTAATGCCTCTTGTTTTTTTTTTTTGTTTTTTTTTTTTTTTGTTTTTTTTCAAATTTCAGTAATATATGAATGTATAATATTAAGTTTGTGTTTGTTTGACTCATTAGTGTGTCATTTGTTTTAACTGTGTTGTGTGTGCGTTTAGTTTTGAAAGAATTGTTCACCTGTGATTTGTAAGTGATGTTTATGGGATGTCAGAGTCTTCAGGCATACTGAAAAAGTTTTATGTACTTTGAATATTGCATTGTGTTGTGTTGTTTCATGTTCCATACAGTCATTTTAGAAATGAAAGATACTCATTCAGTGTACAATCTGACCAATGAGTATTTGTTTACCCAGATCTTGTTGGTTGGTTAATTGTGAAAAACAGATTGCAAAATCTGGGTAAGCGACTTAACATGAGTCTGTATTCAACACTAGATGACAGAACATATTTCAATTCTGAGTGGACAGGATACAGTGTCAGACTAAACAAAGCATTCAGTCGTGAGGCCACAAAGTACCCCAAAACAAAACGAGTGGTTGCTGGGGCTTGGATTTGAAGGCAGTGGATATGTAGGTTATGCATTCTGCATTGTAACCTTACCTGTTGCCTGCTGTATAGTAACCTTACCTGTTGATGTATGTTTTGTAGCTCCAGCGATGACGAGGAGGGGTTATCAGATGGAGACCTGTCAGATGGGGGCATGACGTGGGAGGAAGCATGCAAGCTGGCTGCATCCCTACACAAAGGCAAACATGGTGGCAGCCAAGATGAATCCGAAACCGAAACCGAAAAGGAATCGGGAGGAGAGTGGGATGAAAATGATGGATGGGATACTGATACTGAGACAGAAAAAGGGACAGACAGTGAAGGTAATTGATGGAACAATCTTAGCAAATACATAAAGGATGAAGGTTGTATTCAGGGCATCTATGCTTATGATGTGATAACATGTACAATTAAAATGGCACAATGTTGGGTCCTTACAATGATTTTTAGGTTTTACTGAAGCAGAAAAGTTAAGAGCACTGAAGATGCAGGGGTGCCTACAGGCAATAATACAATATGCTGAGGTGCAGTCTGTTGCGCTCTTTATGTGGGACCCAATAGAAAACTTGCATTTTCATGGTTATTAGACACTGGTGCCACCTGGTGTGGAAAAAGTTAATGAAAACAGGAGATCAACATGTTGCTCTCAGTTCAGGGTTCCCCTTAGCTTTGGAATGTTAAGGTCAGGACACTTTTGTATTGTGGGCTAAGAAGTGTTTCCAATAACACGAAAAAATTGGTAATGTGGAATTGGCATGAGTGGTTGATCCTGACAGTACTGTTTTGCTTACGTTTTTATCAAATTTCCATTTTAAGAGTCGGAAGAAGAGGACGATGATAGTGCCAAACAATCAGAAGCAGCAAAACCAATCCAAACACAACTTCAGACAGAAGGCATTGATCGGGACCTCCATTTATCTCCGGCTATTTCGGTGCCATTTGAAGAGAAGAAACCTTCGCCAACATCTCAAGAACTGTTGAGGAGTCGAATGGCCTTTTTCAGTGCCCCTTCTGAGCCTGTACGCATTGATGCCAGGTCATTCCTGGGACTAGATCCTTTCCCTTCACAAAGAAAAAATGTCTTCCAAAGACAGAAGCTGGTGGATGTGGAAGATGTGAATGACAATGGTGTCAAGGAGGTAGCAGAAAAACAGCCAGCAGAGAAAACAGAGGAGGAGAAGAAAGTGGAGACAGTTGAAGAGCCTGGCATGAAAGAGCCTGCTGCAGAGGAAGTTGGTGCCACAGCTGACCTGCACAAGGTGCGACAAGCTGAAGAAACAAAAGCAGATATAAAACCAAAAGAAGGGAGCATTGAAGTAAATGTAGAAGATATAAAGCCTCAGGAAATGGAAGTAGACAAGAGTCCTGTTGAGGGAGAGGCCCCAGAAACAGTTGCAGAGGCCAAACATCAAGAGAGGGCCATTGTTCAAGGTAGAGTGCCTAAAGCACAAAGACGGGTGAAAAGGCGCAGAAAGGACCACAAGAGGGCACCAGTGAGTAGTGAGGAGGAGGAAACAGAAGAGAGTGATACCAGTGAAGCTAGCAGCAGCAGCTCTATGGAAACCACCGAGTCCAGTGAAGCAGAAGAGGATGAAGAGGCTTCAGATACACAGTCAGATAAGAGACCCTCACCGGTACGTGAGGAACCAGAACCAATTGCTGGGGAGCCAGAGGAGGACCAGGGAGCTGAGGCAAATGAGGATCTGTTGGAGCCTTCCAGAGCAGAGCTGCCACCTGATGATAGTGAGGATGAGAGTGTAGGAGTTGTCATTGTTAACATGAAGGCCTGGGAGGACCTTGTGCGAGACACATCTCCTACTAGAGAACAAGAAAAGTCTCCACCACCTGAGGCTGCACAGGGTGCACTGCAAATTCAGGAGAAAGAAAAGTCACCAGACCTTGAAGTGATACCAGACACAAGTGAAGTCAATAAACAAATGTCTGCAGACCAGGAGGTAATGCAGGAAACATATGCAGTCTTTGAACATGAGAAGTCCCCTGACCTTGGTAAAATGCAGGAAACTACTCCAGATTTTGAGCGAGAAAAATCTCCAGTGCATGATATACAGGAAGCAACACCAAGCTTTAAACAAGAAAAGTCCCCAGATCTTGATGCTTCATGGGAAACAACAACACACCTTGAACAGAAAAAATCCCTGGACGGGGAAGTTGCACCAGAAACAACAACACTTGTGGAACAAGGACAGCCCGAAGACAGTGATCTTTTATCGGAAATAACAGCGTACCTTCAAAGGGAAAAATCCCCACACCTTGATGTTTTAGGGGAAACAACACCAAGTGTTGAACTGGAAAAGCCCCCAGATCAAGATGTTTTACAGGAAATGCCAGCTCCTGAAGAGGAAACTTGGTCATGCCTTGGACAGGAAGAGTCCCCAGACCATGGTTTCATTTTGGAAACAACCCCCATCCTTGATAAGCCTCCAGATAAATCTCCAATGTTTGAACAGGAAAAATCTGTAGAGTGTGATGTGACACAACAAACAGCTTCAATCCTTGAACGTGATACAACCCCAAACCAAGGTGGTGTACGAGAAACTTCCCCAATCCATGAACATGAAAAGTCCCCAGAAAAAGAACTATTGAGAGGTGCAACCCCAGCCAGTGAAGAGGTGACTTCCTTTGCAGAGAACTTGATAAGGGGAGCAACCCCATTGTGTGAGATGGCAAAATCACCAATTGCCTCACAGAAGGATACAGTGGCATTTGGGGATCAGACATATCCAGATGGGTATGAGGTGGAGGAGCCACATGTTTCTGAACTTGTGACCACAGAAACAGAGGCTGGGCCACCAAAGGATGTAGAACCGAGTAAAGAACCTTCTCCACCTGCTGTGTTGACAGACGAGATCTCGACTGATCTGGGGAATGAAATGCTGCAGGGCTTAACAGTGAGCATTAGTGTACCACGTGGTAGTGAACTAGTCAAAGAGGAGGACAAGCCCTTGATGGCATCCTCACCTGTAAGGATGGATTCTGAAGAACCCTTAAATGATAATACAGTGCTAAAAGGTTCTGCTCCAATATGTGGGGATTCTGAGGAGCATACATATGACAATGTTGTGCTAAAAGACTCTAAAAGAGATAGATCTACTTCACCAGACATGTCTGAAAAGATAACTGTAAGTGAACATGTAGAGCATAGACCCAAAGATTTGTCTCTGGTGGATAAAGCAGGTAGTTGGATGGTACCAGGAGAAAAGTTACAAGAACCTACTGAAGCTCCAGGTGGTGTTACAGAAGCACCATACTCTCAAGATCTGGAAACTCCTCACTCAGTGAAGGCTTCCTTAGCCAATTTTGATGAATTTGAAGGTCTTTCTAGAGGTCCGTCTCGTGTCAGTTCAGAAACGCCCACTCCTGATACAGAGCCCACCAGCAAGACACCAGCCAGCATTGCCACGCTGGATGAGTTCGATGATGATGCCTTGTTTGATCTACCCATAGATGACTTGGTACATGATAGCAAAGCAGCGGGATCTGAAGAGGTCCTGGATGCGGATGAGAAACAAAAGGTAACAGCAGATATCCAAAAACTTGTAGAAGATTTGGATGAACTGGCAAAAAACTTAGAACTGGATGAAGAAGTTGAAAGGAATCGAGTAACAGAATCTATTGTAGATGATTTTGAAGCCTTGTCAAGAAAAATTGAAGAGGAAGAGGAGAGTGAAGACCTGGGGGATTTTGACACGCTGACAAGGGGTGCCGAGGAAGAACTGAAGCAGATGGAAGAAGCAGAAAAGGCAGGACAAGTCATAGAAGGTGAACATGAACAGATCAAAGGTTTAGAAACAGCTGCAGGCATAACAGAAGATAAATATGAAGAGACACATGAAAAAGAAGAGAAGGAACTAGAAACTAAAGCACAAATAACAGAAGACAAACAAAAGGAAATGGTAGAATTAGTAACAAAAGCTCTGATGTCAGATGACAAACTGAAAGAGGCACCAGAAAGCTTCCTTAGGGACTCCTCAGAGAGAGAAAATACCCCAGACTTTGACAAATCAGGGGAAGATAGCTGGGTAACAGAAGACGAAAGTACACATGAAAAAAGTGACACACTTGTGAGAGAGACAGTCAAAGTAGAGGTTCCATTAGAACAAGAAGCCACAGCAACTGATGTTTTGTTAGAACAAGAAGATAGCTGGCAAACAGAATATGAAAGTACACATGAAAAAAGTGACACACTTGTGAGAGAGACAGTCAAAGTAGAGGTTCCATTAGAACAAGAAGCCACAGCAACTGATGTTTCGTTAGAACAAGAAGCCACAGCAACTGGTGTTTCATTAGAACAAGAAGCCGCAGCAATTGGTGGAAAAAGTAGAGATGAAAAATTGGACTATAACGAAGGTGATGAAAGTAAACTAGTGGAGGTTACTGTACAAAAACACGGCTTAAATAGGTCCCTTATTGTAGATGAAACTTTTGTAAATAAAAGGGACAGAAGCAAGCGTCGGAATCAGTCTGGGTCAAGTCAGTCCACACACTCTGACTCTAGCTTCACTATATCTACACCCAGTGGATCAATCAAATCTTCGGACAGTTCTTTAGGTGAGCTGGATGCTCATCGTGGGTCATTGGAGAACTCACTGAATAATGATAGCTTGTCAATAGATAAGCTAGCTGCCACCAATAAGGACGAGACTCTGTCACTTGACAAATTAGTTGAGGATAATTATGTGGAGGAAGAGGAAGAAGAAGAGTCCTTGCATGATGTGCCAAAACATGGTGCCGAAAAAGAACTAGCACCAAGACCTTTAAAAATTGTGATGGATCTTAAGCCTGTGTTTGAAGCTCCTTCGCCAGTACCAATGCATTTAAATAAGTCACATGTACCCACTACACATGACAGTAAAGAAACAAGTGATCATGATTCAAGACCGCATAGCCGTGCATCACAAGAGTCTGATAAAACACTAGACAGAACTCTAGAGCCAGACTCCTTAAATACCACCGCAACAGACGAAAGCAGTGTGTATGTGACTCCAAATGTCAGTGGAATAGAACCAATGGAATTGGACTCAGACTCCCGAAAAAGCAAGGATTCCAAGGAATCCAAAGACTCCAAAGCTTCCAAAGACAGCCGGTCCATGGGCGAGACCTCCTCCTTGAGTAGCACTGGCAGTGGCAGCCATAAATTAGACATGCAGGCGGCTAAAGGGGAATGCTTAAGTGACTCCCCACAATATTCACCCAGTAGGAATCTGGAAGATGCAAAAAGGCGATTTTTCTTTGAGACCCCACAGCCAGTGAGACTTGACCCCTTAAGTGTGTTTACGTCACGGTCAGGGCAGAAAAGTGGCAAGAGCCCCAGTAAGACTGGTAAGCTTGTGGCTCAGGAGGTCTTGCATCAGACTGGTAAACCAAGGACTAAAGTTGGAGTAGATAAAAATATACTAGAGACTAAGGTTGCAGAGCAGCAAAAACTTCCTACAGCTGACTCTTTTGATGCTGAGAAAGACAGGAAAAAAGTTGAAGCAGATTCAAGTGTGAAAGATATTGGTGCTACTCCAGAAAAAGACCGTACTGCAGAGGATGAAAATGTATTTTATACCCCACCCATCTCAACAAAGACAGACTCAAATGTAGAGTTGAAGCAGGGCGCATTAAAGAAATCTTCCGAATCCACACAGCAAGGTGCATTTAAAAAACCTCCAGAGGCAAAGAAGAAGGTACTTCCAGGCACTTTGGATGTGGCTAAAACTGACATCAAAGGTGCCAAGCCCAAAAGCTTGGGAGAAGAGCTGAAACGAGTAAATGAATTAGAAAGGGACAAAGTGAGACAAGATCGGGAGAAGGCACGACAGCAGGCTCGCTCAAGAGCTAGAATGATGAGTGATGAAGAGCTGGGACTGGAGCCCTCAGACACTCCAGTTAAGCCAAAAGTCCTACAAAAAACCAGACAGCCAACTAAGACCCCTCAGCCTCTTTCAAAGGAAATTAAGAAACTGAGAAAGCCTATGACAGTACTTCATGCAAGGAGTGAATCCGATGCCAGTTCAAAGTCTGGAAAGTCTGCAGGGTCTGGGTCATCAGTGTCCTCTAAGTCGGCCAGCCCAATGGCCTCCAGCACAACCAGCTCTGGCACCAGTGTTGGCAGCAGATCTGATGCTGGGCGCAGGAAGAGTCCAGCCAGACCAGTGCAGAAAATAACACCACGTACAAAGCCAGAGGTGAAACCCAAGAAACAACCAGAGGTTAAAAAACAGCCACCAGTCAAGAAGCGAGAATCTACACCAGAAAAACCACAAGTCAAGAGGAGAGAAAAAAAAGATGAAGCAGATGGTACAGAGAAAAAAGAGAAGCGAAGATCATTCCTTGCCATGCTGCTTCCTTCAAAGAGCCAGGAAAAGAAAGACAAAGAGAAGGGCTCTTCCAAGAAGGATGCTCCAAGGAGCCCAACAACCAAGTCTCGGGATAAACAGAAGTCAAGGTCTCTACCTGGCAGTGGCAGAACCACTCCTAAGTTGAAGGTGATCAAGTCTAAGAAAGAAAGTCAGGATGAAGTGAAGCGAGCCATCACTATGGATGAAGTAAGCTTGCCATCTGAGCAAACCAAGGGACTAACTATGGCAGGTGCCTCTGGGTCTCCACCACCTTCATCTCCGCCTCCAATTATCATTGTCCCTGAAATACGCAGATCTCCAGCACCGTCATCCCCACCAATTATCCGACCCATACCAACTACATCAACTGCAGCAGCAGCAGCAGCAGCCGCAGCAGCAGCAGCCGCAAGAGCAACCTCTCCACCCAAGGCCAAACCCCCTCCTGAAAAGCCTCCTGCTAAGGTCAGCAATGGGTCACTGATAGCACCCAAAGCCACAGGTCAGTCAATGTTTTGAAACTTCGTGTGAAGTTGAAGAATGCCCCCTGTGAAAGCTCCAAATATCTCATCGTGTTTTCCAAAAATGCTGTTTATGTTTCAGAAAATAAATCCTCAGTTGAAACCATGATTACACTTTAAAGTGAAGCACACTCTGCCTTGCTGGGCTGTTCATTCCATAGCTAAATAAGTCTGAGCTGCCTATCTTACTTGAAGAGAACACTGTTTTTTACCTGCTGCTGTGCAACATTCTTTGTCAATGGTAATCAAGTTTTGGCATAAACTGTTACATTGTGGAAAGGCTTGAAAAACGAGTGCTAATGATTTGGCTCTGCTCATGCATGACGACAAACATTGACATATTAACAGTGGCTGAGTCTCCACTTGCATTCTTCAATGAATCTCCTGTTATGGGTGATGGTGGTGGCAGTTTTTCAGTCACTGGCATCATTTCAAGGGAAGTTTTTCTTGCTGGACCAAATGTACTTGCAGGATGTTGTCATGACTTTTGCTTGTGTTGCTGGTAGATAAATGGTGATCAAAGTCAAGAAGTGTTTATTACTTACAATCAGCACGTTATGAAATTACCAATTGAAGTCCAGCAAGTATGCAAAATCATTACTGCAGATCCAAATAAAATCAGTGCGATATGATGGGGATAAAGAGTGTCCTTTGTTTGGTGAGTTGGACAGTGTTACAAGGTGATAATGGATGATTTCTTAATGTTTTGTTTACAGTGGAGGACCTCACTACAGATGCCGAGAGTGATGTAGCTGATACCATATCCCTCAAGAGTGACACCATATCTCTTAGGAGTCTACGCTCTTTGGTCAGTGGCTTTCTGCATCTACATTGATATCCATAGACAATTGATAAGTAATAAAAAAGTCAGATTTGCAGGTCCTCTCTATGCTTTCATTTTATAACAGTCATGGAGAAGAATTTTTTCTCTCTCAGTCTTACTTGCTGAATTTTTTTTTTTACTTCAGATGATTTGTCAGTCTCAGGTTCTCTTTAATTTCAAGAATATAAATGTTGCTAAATGTTAAGGTTAATGTCATTCCACTGTACATACTTGTACAGAGCTGTCAGTTCTACTGGCTTCTGTCTGTGAATGCATGCAAGCCTTCTGATTGGGTTTTTTCTGTGGCCAAGTGTGCTAAAATATAAGCACCACTAATTGTGTATTTAAAAAAGGGGGGAAAATTATTAAGTTAAATTGAACTAAACTGTGTGATATATTCAAAAATACCCCTCCCCCCCCAAGAAAAATGAAAGAAAAAGAAATTCGAGGTGACCTTTATTTTTATTTGTTTTTTTTTTTCTCCATTCAATGGAATCTGAACAGCTATGGTGAACTGGTGCCTTGTGTTTCATGTGAAGTGTGTTCCAGAATGTGGTGCTTCAGTCCACATTGTTGTTCTTTTGCCTGTGGTCAAATTCATTTTATTCATTTGACACTTTCCTATACATGTGATATGCCAGCTTGTTTTGACTGATGCCGAAATTGTGTCATATTCAGGTTTTAAATCATCTGCCTTTACTTCTGACATCAATTAAAATGTGCATTCTGTTTTCAGAGAAACCAAAATCTAACTGAAGAAGAGTTAAATGCACGGATCGCCAGAAAGGTTCAGAAGGCTGCAGCCAAACAACAAAAACAGCGGGAGACAAAGCGGCTACGTGTGGCCCAGGAGGTGCAGCGGCAGCTGGAGGAAGTGGAGATGAAGCAGCGAGATATTGAGGAACGGGGTGTCGCCATTGAGCAGGCACTGAGAGTAGACAACACACCAGGTAAGGCAGGCATGAGGTCATGCATGTGGTTTGTGCATAGGTGTTTGCCAGGCCAGCTTAACCTTGTTTACTGGGTAACGGTTATCAGTGGAGCTACTGCACAATTTGCGAGTTCATTGACACAAAAGCCAATCAGCTGACACTAAGTTGTGAGGTCATTGATGCCAGACCCAATCGGCAACCACCAGTATCTGATAGATTATTAATTCAGAGACTGGAATATTGTAAAAAAAGTAAGGTGTATATGTATATATATATATGTATGTATGTATGTACATATATATATATATATATATTATATACATGCATTGTATTTCCCTTTATTATGGCTTATTGTAAAAATAAGTCCAAAAGTAGATATCTGTGGTGAAGGACATGCTTGTCAAAAGATTAATAGAGAAATTTGAAGAGACCAGTGTAGATTGCCATGTTAGATGACTGTTCTTTGGCCTCACCCACGAGTAATTATTAAGTCTTGTAGACAGCCTGGTGTCTGTGCCAGAGTCTCAAACATTTGTTATATTGAAGATGAAGAGTACAAACTAAATTGCCTCAATACTGTATAGACTGTAAATTTTCTCTTTGAAGCCACAACTTCTGTTAGAATGTGAGATTGCAAGGCTACGTGTGGCTTGTGGTAGGGTTTTTTGAAGATGCTTTTTATACAGTGACCCACAATATCATGCAGAAAATTCAGTTGGTGTATTTGTCGAAAAGTCACTTTAGTAAAATCCACAAACTGTGGTC